>CM060688.1:120707415-120969221 GCA_030686995.1 Artemisia argyi | reverse complement strand
AATATATACATATATATATATATACGTATATATATATATATATACGTATATATTTATATATGTACGTATATATATAGACGTATATATATATATATATATATATACGTATCTATATATGCTTTAAAATCTGATGTGTCGCCATAGGTGTTGATTTTATGTGATGTGTATAAATGGTTCTTGATACTTGTCGGGATAACATTAGTCAGATCTCCTTATGTTTTAATGATGACATATATATATATCTTAACTAATTATAAAGCAAAAATGGTCAACTTGAGTCAAATGTGAAAAACTGAATTTTGCCTTAATACCAAAACTGCCTTTGTCCATTCATCTTACTTCCTTTATAAAAGAGGGATATCCCCGACCTGTCTCCAAAGCTACATATATTAAGATTCAGACAGCCCAATCAAAACCCGAGCCTAAATTAACACCCAAAAGCCTATTTCAGAGCCTATAAATATTAAGATTCGGATAACCCAGCCAGTACCCGAGCCTAAATTAACTCCAACAGAACTAATGATATAAAATCCATCCTCCCCACACAAACACAAACCTAATTTCATTTCTCTCTCTCTCTAAACCTAACCCTTTTATTTATCTCTTAACCATCATCTATAACCGCCACTATAATTGCCGCCATATGATGAAATAGCCACCACCTCTCGGTGGTTTGGGTTGTTTCGGTTGGCTAGGTAGTTTAAGTTGGTGGTTTTGGTGGATTTTTGAAATAAATTGTGGTGGTTTCAGTGGTTTTTTTGGTTTCAACTGTCCAACGCCACCATCTATTGGTGGGTTCAGTGGTTGTTGCAATGGTGTAGTAAGGTTGGTTTTAGCACTGTATTTTTTTTGTCTGTTATGTGTTAAAAACTATAGTTGAAGGCTATATGCGTGTATTAAGATTTTTACTCTTTTGGTGTTTGTTTTTTGATATGAGATCTTATAGTTTTTTGTATTATTGTTTTGGTGACTGATAAAGTTTCATCGAGTTCAATTTAAGAACCAAACGGGTTTTCGAGGTCATAGATAACAAGTTGTGTTGAGTGGTTTTGGTGTTTTTGTTCATGGTTAATATATTTCGAGTTCTGGTGTTTGTGCATCTGGTTTCAGTGCTTGTAGCAGTGGTGTTAGTTATTGTGGCTTTCGTGCTTTTTGCTTGTGTTCGTATCAGATTTGGATCCATTTGTTTTGAGTTATGATGATTTGTTTTTCGGTAAGGGCGTGATTGATCTGATGTGAGTTAGTTAATTTTCTGGTTTTTATTTATGATGTGAGTTATTGTGGACTATTGGTTTTTAGATCTTTCGAGATCTATTACTTTGAATGCGAGATCCTTGAGTTTAAAGGCGAGATCTGTTTTAATTTGTGGATGTGTTTTTATTACTATCTGTTTAAAGCTATGGCTTATGGTGGTTGTCTTGATCTGATCTTGGATGCTTTACTAATTGTCATTTTTGTTAAATTGTGTATTTGTCTGAGCCAAAACACAAAACACGCTAATAGTTTCACTTTAAAATTTTTGGTTTGTCATTATTTAAAATGTGGTGTATTTTGAAATTCGAATGAGAAGTGATTTATTTTGTTAAAGTGATGTACTGTTATGGAGTAAAGCACTACTCGATTAAAACTTAAGAAACTCTCCTACACTTTTGTCTGCATTTGAATTTTGACAGCTATACCTATGCTACTATGTCCATGGAAAAGTATTTTGGTTGAGATTTGATGTTGGTGGTTTTGTTGCTGATTTAAGTTGGTGGTTCATGTGTGATGTGTCGTAGAAATTCAAAACGTACCAAATTGCCAATGATTTGTAGTGAGGCTTATATTTAAGTCTATGATGATTCAAAATTACTTGGGAAAAATTGTGGATGACATTTTACAGTGCAACCATGTTTGTCACAATTTTGAGTTGTCAATAATTTTGAAATCTGAGCCAAAATATAAGAATTAATGTTAACGAAATTTTGAATTTCAACCATAGCAACTTTCAAAGAAAATTTAAAATTCCGATGACATCTTAAAGAGGGCGACAGGGACGTGTCATTTGAATATTATTGGTTCACTAGAAATGAAACTCTTAGGAAAAAGTACAAAAAAAGTGATTACGTTAAAAGGACTACCAAAGGTGTTATAACTAATACTATGTAGTTTATCCCTTGGATTATTAGTTTTTTCCTGAATTATCGGGACAAAATCTGATGATTTTACTTGGAAAGGTAAGAAAAGGTTATTGTTTGCTATACTTTTTATACTTTTCAAAGTTCTCGCTATTCATTTTATTTATCTTTCCAGCATAGGTTTTATCACAAACAATTTTTTTTTCTTCCAATTTGTTGAAATGTGTTAATAAACAAGAGAAAATTATGCGACTTTAAAAAGGCATGTGTAACAATCCCTATACTCAACCAACATTTGAATTATGAGGTAATATAAGAAACTAAATAACCTTTTGATATGAGTTTGAAGTTAACAACCAATCAACAATATGATATTAAATGACCAAAAAAATATGAGAACAATTCAACGTGCAAAAAAAACGCATGGGGAGGTTTAAGAATATCATAAAATTCGGGGTTTTATAAAAGGGATATATATCATTAAACCCCTACCTAGAAGGTTTCTTTTGAAGTAAACTTTGGTAATTACATGTAATTTAGGAAATAGTTGTTTGATTGCTTGAAACATCAATCATTTGCAAGGCATATAGTTGTGAAAAAACTGCGAAAGATATCAAACAGATATCACGATGATTATACAATCATTATATTGCTTTATACGATTTTGATTTTAATAAGCTAGGAGAACTAATTATTGGATGATTAAAATTCTAACATAGTGAATTGTGTCTAAGCGAATATAAATATTGAACATCTTTATGCTTAGGACTTTTTGCCCTTTTTGCAGCATTTTGAAAAAAACAAGTAAAAGAAAAAGAGAGTGACTAAAGAGGCAAAAAAATGGAAGCTAAAAACCGGTTCATATCGAAAGATGAAAGTAAGAAACTAAAGCATTCTTTAGTTTATGCGTTCAAGCTCTACATGTACATAGTTGCAACATCGTAGAGGTTGTTCTTGTTTTTATTGTTGCTTAAGATGATGAACTTAATGGGTGATAGACAACGCAACACAAAGTTGGCATGCGAGAATTTTTATCAGTTACATTTTGATTATTTTATGTTTTATTTATAAACGTCACATGAAATATTGTAGCCATAATATCACAACTATAACTGTTTGCCGCTAGAAAATCCCGTTGCTATGCACGGGTACTCGTCTAGTATATATATATATATATATATATATATATATATATATATATATATATATATATGTATGTATTGAGTTGAGTTCAAATAAGATCAATGTTAAAATTCTAATAATAAGATCCATTCAAGAACCAATAGGAGGATGGCAAGTGGCAATCAAATGAAATTTAATTACTAAAAAAACTGAAAATTAAAAATATAGGAAAAAGAGTAGTATAGGCATTTCTCTGTATTTCACTAAACCTAATTAACCACAATTATAAACTCTCATTAATTACAGCCATCTCCTCCCTCCCATCTCCATATTTCTTCCTCACTTATATCTCTCATTTTCCTGCGTGATTTTATCAACAATCACAACCGCGCATCTCTCAATAACAAAAAATGCTCATTCGAACAACAAAAAAAAAACCATGATCTATGTCTAATCATTGAATCGAACAAAAAAAAAAGAACAAGCAAGATTTGTGTCTCCAACGGATTTGGGTTTCATATGTCAGGTCTCAAATGTATATATGTCACAAAAAAAGCGATATGTCAAAACCATCGAACACCCATAGAATTTTTTCCCAGCGAGGTTTCGTTATCCCGTCGAAAAGTTGTCCCAGTTTTGATGTTTCGATCTTGTACAAGATAGCTTTCACGTTATGTGTTCGGTTTGTTTCGATTTGTCTTCGGTTTATTTCGATATGTGCTTCATGAGAACTTTCACAAATCTTGTTCCTTTTGATCAGTTGTACACGAGAGCTATAAGTGAAAGGTTATTATTATGTTGTTGAAATGTAATAATGTATAGCTGGGTGTTTTTGTTGAAATATTTAACTGGGTAGTTTTGAGTTGGGTATCATGGTGCCGAAATGTGTATGAGTGCATTTTTAATGTACCTACCATGGTGCCTACATGTGTATGAGTACATTTTTAATGTACCAATGTATCATTATATGTACCTGATGTATTTGTTAATGTAAACACATTTTTTAATGTATCAGTACATTTACCTGGTTGGCCATTGTGTATTTGTTAATGTGAATATAAATATATATATTTTTAATGTACCTGATGTATTAGTAGATGTGTCTAGTGGTCTCGTGTATTTGTTAATGTAAATATATTTTTTGATGTATCACAGTATGTATAAAAAAGATGCACATGCATAAAAAAAAAGCTAAAAAAATTCAAAAAAAGTTGACCACATTTGGATTTGAATTGTCTAAAATACCCTTGAAACTATAATTAATTACTTTAATGCCACTAATTTAATGTTAATATCATCAAGCACTAATTAATAGATCTAACGGTCCATATTGAGTCTTACTTTTAGAACTTTAAACTTGATCTCATAATAACCCTCCCCTATATGTGTATATATATATATATATATATATATATATATATATATATATATATATATATATATACATATACATATATATATATATATACATATACATATACATATATATACATATATACATATATATATGTATATATATATATATATATATATATATATATATATATATATATATATATATATATATATATGTATGTATGTATATATATATATATATATGTATATATATATGTATATATGTATATATATATATATATATATATATATATATATATATATAGGGGCGCGTTCTATGCAATACCAATATTATATGCAGTACTTTACAGTACTCATTTAGACCAATAGGAATTTAGTATTAATAAACATTTTTATTTAATTGAAAAGGGTATAATAATTAAACACATTTTTAGTTTCTTTTTTATTTTTTTTATTAAAAAAACGTTTTTCTATGCCCCTAATTTTCGGAATTATTTTTTTTTAGATTTTTTTTTTTTTTTTTTTTGGCATTCATGTATTTCAAGAAATAAAATAAAAATAGTATTATATAATTTTTTTGAAGGACATGTGTTTCTAAATAACCAGATGTGCACATATGTTTTTTCTAATTAAAGAATGTAATTTTACATGTATTTATAGTGTACAATTTTATTAAATTAATGTGTTTTGATGTTAATTGCGCGTACATTTATGGTGTACATTCTTTAAACTTCAAATTTTAAAACAAAAAACATAAGCGTTATACACATGACATCTAAATATAAAACAAACCAAGAATCTAAATATCATATACAAAAATTTGATATTAAATAAAATACACTTGAAAAACAAAAGTATCATCAAATTCATTATAACATGCGTGCTCGTCTTCCAAAAACATAAATGCACGCCTTTCGCGAACATATATGCACGACACCAAAAAACACAAGTGCATTTGTTGATCATCTTCATCTCACACCATCTTTCCTATGTTTAAGCCATTCGCACTGAAATAAATATATACAAAAAAAAAAAAAAAAAGGAACTAGTTATATCAAATTAGGCCATATTAAATTAATTGTGAAACTAGTTGATAAAATAAAACTAAAACTAAAACATACATGTCACAATCTATAATTCGTGACCCATGACGACTAAACGAATCTATAATGACAACAAATATAGCGTAACACATATGCCAAATCCTTACTTATATGAAATTATGCTCAAAAAATAAAAATAAACATAACTCCATAACATACATGCACGAGCATTGTCTATATAATTATGTCAATTTTTTAAATGACAACTACATAACATATATGCACAATCCTTGTTTAAGTTATCATAAAGTGTCGCATAACACATATGCACAATGGAGACTATTAACACTAATGTACCAAAAAAGAACATAACACATATGCACAACGGAGATTATTAGCTTCGTACATGTGTGAACCTCATCATTAATATATTTTTTTTGTTATAATGATTTCATTGTAGTTAATAAACAAAGGTACAATAGTTTTGCCTAGCAGATCCACACAATAACATCAAAGAAGTTTCGATTTTCATTTTCAGCATTTCAGTTAAGCATAAATAGCTTAGAATTATTAAAAAATTATCAAAGTGAAACCTAGTATTAGAGAGACAAATACAGAACAAAAAATATACATCATCAAAATGGATAATCCAACACAATACGAGAGCATAAAAGTTCCTCAAGTAACTGCATAAATTCCATATTGTTTTGTTAATTCTTTCCAAATGTGACCCCCATCATTCTATATAAAATTTCAATACAAAAATTGTTGATAACAACTTACATCGATACCATCAAACCTTTTCCATCATCTTAATCAATTTTATTTTCGTTCAACCCGCCGTCGACATAAACAGTTAAAGCCGTCATCATCCCAATCGCCGCACCAGTCGCGATCCTCCTCCAACCGTCGCCGTTGCTGTCCTCCCCCTCTAGTCGTCACCGCCGCCGTCCCCTTCCTCCAGCCGCAACTGCTTTGGTTCTCCTCTACTACACAACATTCGACACAAACAATTATCTATGCGTCGGTGTCGTCCTCCTCTAGCACAACCACCACACCCATTTTTTGATCTGAAATTGACTGGGAATTTGAATGTAGATTGATATATGAAAATGAGATGAAGTTTATGGAGGTTTCTTTCCCGAAAATTAGATCTAGAGAGGGAGAGGAGAGGTTGCAGTTTTTTTTTTTTTGTGGTTTCTAGATTTTTAGCATATTTTTAGGATAAATACAAAATACCTATAATGTCCTTTTACCTTTTTATTTAATTGAAAAAGAAAGCCCTTATCTTTTGTTTAATTGCAATTTTGACACTTTTAATCTTATCCTCTGATTAATTCATCCAATGGCCTAGATTTAATTTAAATGGTATTGTATCTAATATTAGTACTGCATAGAATACAACACTATATATATATATATATATATATATATATATATATATATATATATATATACATATATATATATATATATACATATATATATATATATATACATATATATATATATACATATATATATATATATATATATATATATACATATATATATATATATATATATATATATATATATATATATGTTATGTGCTTAATAAGGAACACTCGAAACGATTTTTAGAATTAGAGAAATCCAGGTTTTCAAACACCCGTTTTTGGTAAAATGCCAACTCAAGTATTTTGACAAATGCCTCTAGCCAAGGCTTTTCTAAACCTAGAGAGCTTATATACTTCACGTAACATCAAAGGTCCCTTTGCGTAAACACATACTTTCCCATATTGGATATGCTTTACAAAGATGCAAAGCACTTAGCTTGTTTGCATCAAGGTGATTATTGAGTACGTCGAGTCGTGGAAATTCAGGAGTTATGAGATTATGAATACTCGACGTTAAGTTACTTGGAATGCTAAGTATCCTTTGATTTTCTCATCCTATACTCAACCCATAATCACAATTGTCAATTCTCCTCTTTCTTAATGACATTGTGATGAATCCATAATCAATCCTTTGATTATTCTCAACACCAAACAAACCCTCCAACCTTTTCAAAATCCTCCCAAATCTTATCACCAACATTCTCTTATTATTCCCTTACACCCTATGTACCCTTGTGTACTTCTTGTCTCCCACATTCCCACACCATATCTTCAAAACATTCCCTTTACAACATTCCCATCCAACCACTAACATTTCTCCACCTCTTCATCTTCCTCATCCCTTCATTTCAAACTCAAATAAACCTTCCTCACATACACTCACAAATAACACTTTCGAATTCAAATTTCACACACATCTTCTCACAAACCTTCTTCCACACACACACACAACCTTATCCTTCATTTGAAATTTGACTTCCCTTCCAAAGGCTCCCCATCACTTCACTCTTGCACACTCCGACTCATACTTACACACTAATCCCATCCTATCCAACTCATTTCTTACACTCCAACAACTATATTTCAAATTACACACACTCCCCTCACACCATCTCCTTCCCTCACACAGTTGCCAACTTACACCTTATTTCCATCACATGCCTAATTCAAGTTTGAATTTCAAACCAAGGATCCAAACCATCACATTATTCCAACTCACCTAAACTAATCTCAACCCTTCATCTCACCCTCTTCTCCAAAGATAGAATACTCCCTTGGATATCCTCTTTAACTCAACAATGGTTTCTCCTCTAACCCAACCATTGTTTGTTCTCAACATACTCCCTTCTCACCCAACCATGGTTACTCTTATAACACAACCATGCTTCAACCTACCTCAACCTTACTTTCTCACACTATTTGAATTTCGAATTCAAATTCTTCCCTCTCTAACATCAACACTTCCTTTCCAAGCAAAGGAATATCCTCTTGGCATATTCTTTCTTCTTTCTATACCAAGTGAGGAATACCCAATTTACCCCTATCTAATTATCCCTTCTACCCTTCTCTCTTTGATAATTGGTTTTTCTTAAACACTTTACAAAACATTTTTACAAATTGGCTATTTGAGTTGGTAGACCTTTAGAATGATTAATGTTAAGGTCTAAATGTGTGAATTAAAATTGGGGGTTTAGCAAGGTTGGGTATTTATAAGACCCAGATCCCACAAGGAAGATTTTACCAGATGGCCTGGCGCGCTGCTGGCGCTCCGACGTGCCAGCCTCAGTAAAATATTCCCAACATGGATCTTGGCCTATAAGTTCCAAACCTTGCATCTTGTATTCCTCACCCCTTGCCATTATTCTTTCTCTCTATATTCTTTCTCTCTAATCCTCTAATTCTATCTTGTGTTCTTAATCTTTTACACTAACATCATTTGAAAGAACACATATTTTTGCAAGGGAAGAATCACAAGAACCTAATCTACTCTTGTGAATGTGTCAAAGGTCTTCTTATATTTACCCTTTCTATTACAATCGAGTCTCTAGGTTAGGTTACGGCTTGGTTAAGCAAACAATCATTTATTCTTTCAATTTGTTTGTATGGGAAGTCTTGTGTCTTAGTGACTAAGCCTAGATCATTGGAGATCTAGTTGGGATTTGATACTTCTGGTGGGAAGTCTTGGTGGTCTTAGTGACCTTTGTAGTGGTCTTAGTAACCTTTGTGGGAAGTCGAATCACAAGTCCTTGTGGGTGGTTTCCAAGGGCGGAATACTGTTGGGAGTAGTTCTTTCTTAGTGAGCACCGATCTTTGTAGATATCGGTGGAGTGAAGTGGTAACGGTTTATAGTACACCGAAATGATTATTCTTAGTGAATAGTAGAGTGTCGTGGATTCGCAACTGGATGTACGAATGGTATAAACCCCGATCCCGAACCAGTATATATCATTGTGTTCTTTACTTGCTTTATATACTTTGGTTGTTGTTGTGCTTGTTGAATTCGTGTACAACTACTTGATACTCTTTGAGGCTTAATGTTTTTAATCATACATGATGCGTGGTTTTGCAACCTTGCAAAAGGTTTTACCTCTCGAGGGATCTCGAGAAGCTTGCAATCCCCACCAGGCAGTGTACCTGACCGATGTAGTATAGTGTAGTGGCAAGTACTGGGGGATTGATCGTTCTACTTGGGGAATAGTGTTCTTTATGATTAAAACTTAATTAAACTAGGTCTAGAGGTGAGGGATGATTCTTTTTGTATTTTTATATTTTATGGAAAGCAAGTAACAATCTTGGGTATTGGAAGAGTGGGCGGAATTAGTTGCTAGTCAACTAACCCAAATAACTACAAATGCAATAAAAATAAAATAACAAGAAAATCAAATGTGAAAAAAACCTTATATGGAGAGAAACATGTTTACTTAGATTTCACTAATCCCTAGCTATCTTTCATTAATTGATTAGTTTGTTACAATTGTGTGGATGACGAGTTATATTCCTTAATACCATTCGTGGGGCCGTGTACGATCTTCCCCGACTCTATAAGCTTCTACCTTTTCCTATGTCGAGCCGACAACTAGCTCCTAACATATATGGCATCCTTAGTAGTCACTTATGCATTAAATACAACCATTAAAATCGTAGTACACATCTGATTCATGTTTCTTAAGACGTTCAAGCAAGTTACCAATTGGAGATTAGCCAGTTTTCTTAAGCACATCGAAATCATTCATCCACAACAATTAATAACAAAACAACCAACCAACAATCAATAGCTAGGTTTCATTACATCTAAGCAAACACAAATAAACCTAGCCTAGCATGTTAATGTAAAGAAAAGCATAAGATAGAATCAAACAACACATAAACATATTGAATGATTATTGGAAGACTTATCTATAATTAAACATGGATGAAAGAAGAGTTTGAAACCCTTACAAGAAGGTTAAAATTCGTCCTAGGGTTTATGGTGAAGTTCCTCCAAAAGTTCTCTCTCTAATGAATGAAAATTAGAAAGCTATATATAGAGAATACAATCTGCCGACGTCACGTTATAAATTTAACGCCATCAACTAGCCGCCAGTGCTTTCCTCGGATTGCCTAGATCCACATTTGACGCCGTCACTTGTTATTCTTCACTTGGCTGTCACCCTTTACATTGCACGTGACAGCCTAGGCGTCACAAAGGGTGACGCCGTCACTCTTTAAGTCCAAAAACCTTTCTGGCGCTTCTCGAGTAAACTTCATATCCACCTCTTTGCCAACACATAGCGCCGTCACCTTTAGAGTGTGAAGCCGTCAGGTACTGTTTCCAGCTTGATATTGGAGATTTTGTCGTTTTCTTCACTTTTCGCTCCAAAAATATCCAAAATACTTCCTTTTCCAGATTTCTTCTCCAAAGTACCTATAATGACAAAAGGAACGATTTGAGACAATATTTGATCTAATAATCACAACTTAGGGCTTAAATGACCCCCTAAAAGCATAACACTTTTCGCCTCATCAAATACCCTTACACTTGAGATTTGCTTGTCCTCAAGCAAATGCGTTTTTATTCTAATCAAAATACAAGCTAGGGGTCATTTAACACTAATATAAAAGTAATTACAACAAATGATCGTTCCACTTCAACCAAAACAAGCACGGAAATTACACACTAGCACCTCACAAATAGTGTTTGGATACTCACATCTCTCGGGTGTAATAAAAGTATATATCACAAATGAAAATGAAAAATATCTCTCACTACCTGTCATAGCACATAGATTACCATAGGCTTGGGAAAGGATCAAACCTCCACCACTTGGCGTAAGCACCCAGGATAAACTATCAAAGAGGTCTTTTAGAGGGTTGTAACGTGAGGTGTAGGGATATGATAAACACGGTTTTGTTAGATAAAGGAAATCTTTACTGGTGGTGAGTTAATCATCTTGGTCAATTACATGTACAATGTGGCGTTTCTAAGCCAAGACTCGACTCAACTTAAGCTAATGATAAACTAACAAAAACATAAAAGGAAACGGGATGGTAGTCCGTATGTTTTTCTCTTTTTCTTTTTCTATTTTTTTTCTTTTTTTTTCTTTTTTTTTTTATTTTTTTTTCATACACTCTTGCCCTACCATCCAAAATAATACATCATAGGGAATTTGCATTCCCCTTACACTTGAACTTTTACATATTTTACAATCAACTATTCTAATAACTCGAATTAAGATAATCAAAACAGTTGGAGTACTTTTTAGATATTAACGTACATATGGGGGTAATAATTGACGTCTTCCCAAATACTCTATAACAATAGTACTTTACCCATGAGTCCCAATCGTCCTAAAACAATATGTACAAGATATGACTCGACTTAGCAACCATGTAATCAAATAGACAATTAACTAAGGGTTTAAACATGTAACAATAATGCACTAAAGATGAGTGCATACAAGGAAGGCTAAGGCGATTTGGGTGTACATTTGGGGGTGGATTGTAAACAAATTCAACCTTTAAGTAAAATGCTTAAAGTTAGAAACGAAAAAGATAGGCTCGAAGGGGTGTACTAGGGGTATCGTGTACTAAAAATGAGTACACCGCAAACGTGTGGGAAAATTAATTGACTTTATTAGTCAAGTGTATTGACTTTATTAGTAAAGTAATTATGATACGGGTTTAACACAAGGGTTTTCCTAATGCCTCTTATCATGTAGTAAATCCTAACTACATGAATGTAGTCTCACTAGCGGTCTCGGGATGCATCACTATCACAAGTTCTAGAATCTAAGTACTACCGGTACACTCATAACCATCTTTTCCTAACAAATCTAGGGGCGAACTTCACATATTTGGGGTGGAAAATTTTTGAGTGGTACGGTTTTTGTGCTAATCATACAACTCCTATCCACGAGACGCTTATTAAGACTAAAGCTTCACTCCTATATGTTGTAAAAAAAATTAAATTTGGCGCGAAAATTACCCTAACAAGTGTTTCTCTTAGTTTTATTACACACCTACTATTAAACAAACAAAAATCAAATGTAATTGCATTGTCTAAGGTATCATCATTTACCCTCCCCTTACACTTAGGCTGAACATTGTCGCCAATGTTCAATTAAAAAGATGTAAAAATAAAGAAGGTAAAAGTATGAAACAAATACTCCCCTAATTCGTTCGGTGTGGATAATGCGTTAACATTGTTAGATCCTCCTCCAAGAAAATGAACGTTGAAAGCTTCCCTCCAGAAATATAAATCATCTTCTTGTCTAATATAACCTGTTAAACCTGAGAAAACAATCATAGCAAACCTCGCGTAAAATCGGCGGCAAACTCTATATATAATAAAATCCTAGAAAGCAAATTAAGATATAATGGTTGTGGAATGAATATTTGTAGATTTACTGGAGTTTATAAAACTAAAGATTTAACAAAAACTTTAGGATTTCGGCAGAAAAACAAAACTTGCAAAATTTTCCAGAATTTTACACATGACGCCGTCAGGTTAAAATCCTGACGTCGTCAGAAGTAACCTGCAGAAATTTTATGTTAAGTTTCCGGAAAATTTTAGGAAGAAGAACTTACGCCTTAGTTCCTGGAAATCCTGCAAAATATCATTAAAGTCGATACAAGCATTTGACTCAAACAAATACTAATATGCATATTCATTTAATATTATTGTGATTCATGTTCAATCTCGTTCTTAGAAATAAATTTAGATTTCCCTTATACTTATCTTTTGCAAAATACCTTTATATGTAATCAAGACGAAGTTAAAAACAAAATAAAGCATTTTCACAGTTTACTTTTAAACATGAGCCACAAACAATAAAAATAAAACATGCATACGGAAACAAATAAAATCAAACAAACAAACAAATAAAGCTTGGGTTGCCTCCCAAGAAGCGCTTTTCTTTATTTACGAGTCTTGTAGCTAGAGTCAAAGTCACGGGATTTCATGTGACCTCATCATTGGTCACGGGCTCTAGGTCATCCTCGGGTTTGGTCTTATATTTCGGACCTAGTTTTAAGCATTCTTTGTAGAAGCCAAGTATTTTTTTCATTACATGGTCTACTCCTCTACGTATATCCTCATCATTCATATAGTAGACCGCTTGCTTGTGCTCTTTCTCAAGATTCGATAGGAGTCGGTATTGTTCTATCTTATATGGCATTTGGTAGGCTACTTCATCGGTCTCGTCCTTGTACCTAACTATCCCTAAGGATGGGTCATAATTCATTTTAGAGGCTTTAACGAATGGCTTTCCAAACACTACTTGAGTTAGGCAACTATCTATTACTGGACGAATATCTTCTACAATCACAAAGTCGGTAACGTACGTGAAATTTCCTATAAGAACATGCAATCCCTTTGCTCTTCCTACAAAGTTACTCATCCAACCCATGTTGGAAAATACCCTAGGTCTGAGTTGCTTTTTCATTATCTAGTTATAGTGGATCCTAGTCATAATGTTTATGAGAGATTTAAGATCGATGTAGGCTTTTCAGACATGCACATGCCCAATGTTGCACGGTATATTGATATTAGAGGGATCGCCTGCTTTGATGATTGGTGAACCTAGGACGTATGGTGTCTCGGGGTTATCGAATAAATCCCTATGGTACGCGCGTTCTTCCTTAGTTGGTAACCTATCAAAGTAGTTCTCTACATTCTCTGCTTCCTCTACATTCCCTTCCTTATTATCCTCATTCTTAGATTCACTATCAACTCCAACTCTGTCAACATCATCTTCACCCCTATCTCTATCAATTGGCTTAATAGTGACAACATTGAAAAAGTGGACATGCTTGGATGATGA
Organism: Artemisia argyi; assembly: GCA_030686995.1. Classification (NCBI taxonomy): domain Eukaryota; kingdom Viridiplantae; phylum Streptophyta; class Magnoliopsida; order Asterales; family Asteraceae; genus Artemisia; species Artemisia argyi. The sequence continues at coordinate 120,954,903 of CM060688.1, read as the reverse complement.
GGGATCCTTGATTTGGGTACCGCTACTTGTGTTCCTTTTGTCCTTGTTTGGTGATGTCAACGCTTGGTTGTTGAGGGCTTTCAACAAGTTGTCAACTTTATTGGTCATCTCCGTTTGTTGTTGATTGAATTCGAATTCAAACATAGCCATACGAGCTTCTAGATGCCATAAATTTAGACATCAACCCTTCAAAATTATTAGCACTACTATAGTTGTTGGAAGGATTGTTGTTGAAAGTACAGTTATGTAACACCCCCAATTCGTGATGCAGCGGAATTCAAACTGGGTGTTACTCGACGGCACAATAGTTACAATAATAGAAAACGAACTCCAATTGAGTCGTTTTAAAAGATTTATCATTCAAATTGTATAAATATCAGAGATTACAAAATGAGGTCCCAATTGGTTCCATGTTTACAAATCACATTTAGTGAGTTTTCGAATGATAATAAAATTTATAGCCCTCTTGAGTATCCGTGCCATTCCGTGCCATCCTTGATCGTCATGAACCTGAAATACATGCTTGAGAGGTCAACACAAAGGTTGAGTGATATTCATAGAGTTTGTTTAATGTTTGAACACAATGTGTTGGTAGTTAAATCGTTGAACAAAATAATCGTAGTGTTTGTAGTTAAATCGTTTGAACACAATAATCGTAGTGTGAGCTATAGACTCACACTCATAGTTAGAAAACAAAGATGGGCAACGTTGTTATATGCCCGGAAAGGTTATTAATTCACTAAGCTTATGACACCAAAACGTTAACGTGTACCAATATCGATCGGCAGATTTATCCCGGTAGGTACTTTGCCGTTATACCTAATGTCTCAAATATTAATGCATTTGTTTGAACTTAGTCAAAACAAATGGGATTCGTCAATCCCAATAGGCCTATTCACAATATTCGCGCTCACTCGCAAGTAACTCTCGCAAGTGATTAAATGGTTCATAATAAGGGATCTTGGTTTGGCAAGGATGTTACTTAGTGATAATAAAACATAGTCGAATAGCATACAGTAGAAAGCATTGTGTTCGAGTAGAAAAATAATAGCATGTATTCCCCCCAAGGGTTTGTAAAATAGTTAAACAATAGAAAGTGGGGCTATGAACTCACCTTGAGTTGGATGATGTATAATGAGAATGATGGATATGCCGTAAGAACTTCTACGAGCAACCTAGAATAATTGTTGTAACTTAGGTTTGGAATAATGTCTAAGGAAACATAAACACGCCAATATATGTGTCTTGCACTTAGTCCATGATGTGGTATGATGTATAGTGTAAGTCTTTGAAAGAAATGATTCATGAAACATGTATGTTTATATATCGTTTACTACCGTTCGGGCCGACACAATTCAGAAGTCATGTAGTAAACTTTCGAGGAGCCAGGACACTTTAATTCGTAAATCCACAACTCATCTCGACGGCTTACATAATGAACTCCTCACATGAGGCTCCCTACTATTGTAGTAGTTGATAAAATATATATGTATATAAGTTTTGATCCGAAAAGTTACATGTCCAAGTACTTGTATAAACTTAGGAAAGTTTATCTTTACATGAAGATTGTTATTAGGGTAAGTTCTTATAACTTGTATGACAAATACTCGTAATATTTCATGGTTCTTTTTTAAGTGAAGTAGATCCAAATTGCTTGTTCAAATTATCGCCAATTCCTTGTTTCATGTTTTCGCCTAAGTAAGCTTACATGGTCATTTCGTCATGGCCTAGCCATGACCTTTGGTCCTTGTTCCATGGTCATGAGACTCAACCTTGGCTCTAGCCATGGTGGTGGTCTTGATTATTGGTCATAAGACCTCTTGTTCCTTTTAAAGTATAACCATAATATAGTGACTTATATATATGTAAATAGCTGTTAAGAAACTGAGAAATATCTTACTCGGAAAGCGTTTTCAAGGCTCGAGCTTCTTTGTTCCTGAACGAAAACGTCGTTCCGGACAACTTTCGTGTTTTAACTTTTTGATGAATCGGACCAGAAATGCCTCTTTTTGCGTGTTTAAAGTTTCTGTAACAGAAACATTTTAGGCAGTTTTGCCGCAAATCTTTTGTAACTTCAAATGGGCGTAACCTTTGACTCGTATACTCGTTTTAGGTGGTTCAAATTGCTACGGTTTCCTTGTTAGGTCCTCTACTACAATATGTAATAATCCAATATCATATTTTTACCATTTTGATCAGGTCTTACCAAGAAAATCACTAGTTTACTTGTTTTAATAACTTGTTTTAACAATCAATAACAATAACTTGTTTTGCTCACTTTTATACATCATGGACATAACTACAAGACATAATATAGCAAGAATAATATGTAAACAACATGAACATGATTATTTAACAAGAAGCAAGTTAGGTTTTGGCTTACAACTTTTGGCTTTCAACAAAGAAAGGAAAGTAGCAAGTAAGAAAAAGGACTTTGATAGACTTGCTTCAACCCACTTCACTTCATGCAATCTTTCTACTCTTGTAATCTTGAAAGAGAGATGATGAAAGTTGAGGTTATGGGAGTGTTTTGATAACCTAAGATCAAACTAGGTTTTCTATCTTGAAGAAGCACTTGATCCTTGCTAGAAATTAGAAGAATTAAAGCTAAGTATGGAATGGTTATGGTGTGTGAGGTGTGGCGTTAAAATGAAGGGGAGGAGAGGGCTTTATAGTGTCTTGAGGAGGTTAGGAAATGACTAGGATATTTACTACACTTGGTGACCAAGTTTAACTTGGAGCCTAAGTAGTACATGTGTAATCATCTAAGGCATGAAGGGTCAAGATTGAGCCACAAGTGTGAAACCCCCCCCCCCTATATGGCGGTTCACAAAGGGTAGGATGATGACTTGGTTGGTTTGTGATATTATCCTACTTATGGAGCTAGTTTTGGCTCCGTAAAATACTAACCGTAAGTTGTTACGTCACAAAACGTAAAACCGGGTATCGTAAAAATACGAAACTTGGAAGAATGATTAAACTTGTCAAAATACTCCATAATAAAATATAAAATGAGTGGTAGGTTCCATATGGGTGGTAAAACCCTGCTAAAACTGGAAACACGGGTCTAAAACGCGTAATACATAAAATGTACGAATATTGCGTAAAATTGAGAAAAGTAAAATGTTACTTTTCTAATAGGATATAAATGATTTAAAAAGACTTATAATGTCTAGACTGGGCTCAGTCTAGTGTCGGTTGGTATTAAATGTCTTTTAAACATCAAACCGTAAGCCTAAAAATCAAGGAATGACTTATAAAATCAAGGGATGATTTTTGGTCAATGGAGGAGGGAAAAATATGTTGACTTTTTCTAATAAGTTGAAAACTTAAATCGTCTTAGAAATGCGGTGCAGGTATAGGCTAAGGTTACGGCTGAGTAAAAACGCTTAAAACTGAAAATTCCAGTTTTTTACGGCCGAGGTTTATTTTGGTCATGTTTTTCTCAGTCACGATTAATTCTCAAATAAATCATGAGTGTGTCAAACATTTTTCTGATGCGGGGTCACTTAACGTGGTCGAGTTTCGTTGTGCGTAGAATTTCTGAATGACGTTTTACCCTAAAACGTGTAATTTCTTAATAACTTTCACGAAAATGAGCTTATGAAAGTTAAACTTTTAATTTGCCATGGAAATGATTTACCACTCGAGGCCAAGAAACAAAAATCAGATTTCGAGAAAATTTCGGGAAAAATGAATAGTAAAAGTGAATAGTGAAATTTTTCGGGAAAAGTAATTAACCTGAAATTGTGAATTGTTACAGTCTCTACCCCTTACGGGGAACTTCGTCCCGAAGTTCTATGTGTGTCATATGTTGGAGTGGTGTCGATGAAAAGGTGTGGTTACTTATGAGGACTAAAGTCTGGGATTACTAGTGATGCAGTTTGATTTGTCATTTCAGTGTATGGTGTAGGATGAGGCTTACTTTTATGTAGGAAAGGTATGGTAATAGTCGAATATCAACGGAAATTGATATAGCAGTCGAATATTAATAGGAATTGAGATAGTAATTACAATCATAGTCTAGTAGGTAATCGGTTGTTGTACTTAGTGTTTATTGACTTCATACTTATGTTATTTCGGATACAAATAAGTCCACTTATTTATAATTCTTTATTTACATAGAGAGGCATTCCAAACAATGTAAATAGGGAAATATAAACTTATGGTTCAGTGATTTACAATGTCTTTATTTAAATGAAAAGGCATCCCAATCCATTCAAATAATTACAAATCATCCTACTTAAGAATTCCCAACACAACATTCACAATTAGCCGGTGAGTTACAAGGTAGGGTATTACGAGATGATACTGGTGTGTCCAAAAGTACGAGATGAATATTCAATCTTGTAAAGCTGATGAGGGTGCTTGTGATGTAACTATGGATGATTTGAGCTTTAAAAGTGCATCAAGATCTGTTAATGAGCTTGTGTTTGTAACGGTTGTGAAGATAATGATGTGATAAAAGTGTGTAGTGTATGCTTAACATTAATACTCTTAGGTATAGATGTTGAGTTTGTTTTAAAAATCTTAAGAGATTTTTAAAAGTTTATGATGGAATGGTATCCTTAGGACCTAAACAGGATAGTACTTCTACAGGATGAAGAGAATAATTGATAACTATCCCAAGATAGTAGTTCGGATTATCTCATAAATGAAAACTTTCAAGAATGAAATTAGGTAGTACAAATAAGATGTTAAGATTTCGCTGAGTGGTAAGGCACTATCGTGTCTCTAGATTGTTTTAATGTATTCTGGTGGTTTATCGTGTTCATGTAGGAAATCAATCTAAACATAACCCTAGTACAACTATTATCAGTATTTGAAAATTTTAAGTCGAATATAGTTAGTCAGACTATATTCCACTGTCCCTAGGTTAAATATAGGTGACTAGTCTATATTTAGCCAAGGTTCGATAAAATTTTCAAATACCTAAATTAGGTATACTTGTGATATGTCCGTTGCTTTCGGGAAACTGTCCACTAAACAAAGGCGATGTCAAACCCTTCAATTGCAAGTCCCGCCCATACAAGACTTGTAACGTATGTTTTCATATTCCATTGCATAGAAGATAGTACGGGTAGGTACGTGTGGAAAGGAAGTTTTAAGTAATTCTAAAATAGTCCATACTTGGCCAGGATCACGAACTTTTAACAATGAAGGTTTCAGAAGAAAACTTTGATGAATGCAGAGAAAGTTCAGCTTTTGTCGATGATGGATTAGTTTGTCCTTTAGAAATCTCATATTTCTTGTTTGGAAATCGATAGATTGTGATGGGTTTTTGATATCATATGAAATGATATTGATGATGTGATGGAATAATTCCAGAGACCATTACGTAAATCACAATGTCTCGGAAGTAGATTAGACCATTGTGCAATTCACAATGTCTGGGAAGTAGGTTAGACCATTGTGTGACTCAAAACATTTGAGAAATGATTAAGACCATTGTATCATACAATGTCCGGTAAATAGAAAAGACCATTGTAATCAGTTACAATGTCTTGGACATAAAATGTTGGAGTAGGAACATGATTGGGAGAATCTGGTTGTGTCGTAATGCCCTAGAATAGGCATACGCAGATATATTTAGTCCATTGTTTAGATAAATGATTGATAATAAACCGAGTTTATATATCAATATACTAATATGTTCATGTAGTATAAAATGCTTACGGGGAAATGCTCAATTATGTTTAGGGTACATATATCAATATGCAATTATGTTTGTGTAGCATAAAAATGTCTACGGGGAAATGCTCAAAATGGGTATATATGAATATACTAATATGTTTGTGTAGCATAACATGCTTACTAAGTTCATAATCGTCTGGAGGATGGAAGGCACGAAGAGCGGAAGGCTATAAAAATATTTTTGCTTGTAATTGTGGTTATAGTTTAGGTCTCAATTAGACCCGTTTATCTATAACCATGGCTCTGGTACCAATCTGTAACACCCCCAATTCGTGATGCAGCGGAATTCAAACTGGGTGTTACTCGACGGCACAATAGTCACAATAATAGAAAACGAACTCCAATTGAGTCGTTTTAAAAGATTTATCATTCAAATTGTATAAATATCAGAGATTACAAAATGAGGTCCCAATTGGTTCCATGTTTACAAATCACATTTAGTGAGTTTTCGAATGATAATAAAATTTATAGCCCTCTTAAGTATCCGTGCCATTCCGTGCCATCCTTGATCGTCATGAACCTGAAATACATGCTTGAGAGGTCAACACAAAGGTTGAGTGATATTCATAGAGTTTGTTTAATGTTTGAACACAATGTGTTGGTAGTTAAATCGTTGAACACAATAATCGTAGTGTTTGTAGTTAAATCGTTTGAACACAATAATCGTAGTGTGAGCTATAGACTCACACTCATAGTTAGAAAACAAAGATGGGCTACGTTGTTATATGCCCGGAAAGGTTATTAATTCACTAAGCTTATGACACCAAAACGTTAACGTGTACCAATATCGATCGGCAGATTTATCCCGGTAGGTACTTTGCCGTTATACCTAATGTCTCAAATATTAATGCATTTGTTTGAACTTAGTCAAAACAAATGGGATTCGTCAATCCCAATAGGCCTATTCACAATATTCGCGCTCACTCGCAAGTAACCCTCGCAAGTGATTAAATGGTTCATAATAAGGGATCTTGGTTTGGCAAGGATGTTACTTAGTGATAATAAAACATAGTCGAATAACATACAGTAGAAAGCATTGTGTTCGAGTAGAAAAATAATAGCATGTATTCCCCTCAAGGGTTTGTAAAATAGTTAAACAATAGAAAGTGGGGCTATGAACTCACCTTGAGTTGGATGATGTATAATGAGAATGATGGATATGCCGTAAGAACTTCTACGAGCAACCTAGAATAATTGTTGTAACTTAGGTTTGGAATAATGTCTAAGGAAACATAAACACGCCAATATATGTGTCTTGCACTTAGTCCATGATGTGGTATGATGTATAGTGTAAGTCTTTGAAAGAAATGATTCATGAAACATGTATGTTTATATATCGTTTACTACCGTTCGGGCCGACATAATTCAGAAGTCATGTAGTAAACTTTCGAGGAGCCAGGACACTTTAATTCGTAAATCCACAACTCATCTCGACGGCTTACATAATGAACTCCTCACATGAGGCTCCCTACTATTGTAGTAGTTGATAAAATATATATGTATATAAATTTTGATCCGAAAAGTTACATGTCCAAGTACTTGTATAAACTTATGAAAGTTTATCTTTACATGAAGATTGTTATTAGGGTAAGTTCTTATAACTTGTATGACAAATACTCGTAATATTTCATGGTTCTTTTTTAAGTGAAGTAGATCCAAATTGCTTGTTCAAATTATCGCCAATTCCTTGTTTCATGTTTTCGCCTAAGTAAGCTTACATGGTCATTTCGTCATGGCCTAGCCATGACCTTTGGTCCTTGTTCCATGGTCATGAGACTCAACCTTGGCTCTAGCCATGGTGGTGGTCTTGATTATTGGTCATAAGACCTCTTGTTCCTTTTAAAGTATAACCATAATATAGTGACTTATATATATGTAAATAGCTGTTAAGAAACTGAGAAATATCTTACACGGAAAGCGTTTTCAAGGCTCGAGCTTCTTTGTTCCTGAACGAAAACGTCGTTCCGGACAACTTTCGTGTTTTAACTTTTTGATGAATCGGACCAGAAATGCCTCTTTTTGCGTGTTTAAAGTTTCTGTAACAGAAACATTTTAGGCAGTTTTGCCGCAAATCTTTTGTAACTTCAAATGGGCGTAACCTTTGACTCGTATACTCGTTTTAGGTGGTTCAAATTTCTACGGTTTCCTTGTTAGGTCCTCTACTACAATATGTAATAATCCAATATCATATTTTTACCATTTTGATCAGGTCTTACCAAGAAAATCACTAGTTTACTTGTTTTAATAACTTGTTTTAACAATCAATAACAATAACTTGTTTTGCTCACTTTTATACATCATGGACATAACTACAAGACATAATATAGCAAGAATAATATGTAAACAACATGAACATGATTATTTAACAAGAAGCAAGTTAGGTTTTGGCTTACAACTTTTGGCTTTCAACAAAGAAAGGAAAGTAGCAAGTAAGAAAAAGGACTTTGATAGACTTGCTTCAACCCACTTCACTTCATGCAATCTTTCTACTCTTGTAATCTTGAAAGAGAGATGATGAAAGTTGAGGTGACTTGAGTGGATTCAAACTCAAGAGAAATCACCAAGTATATGAGGTTATGGGAGTGTTTTGATAACCTAAGATCAAACTAGGTTTTCTATCTTGAAGAAGCACTTGATCCTTGCTAGAAATTAGAAGAATTAAAGCTAAGTATGGAATGGTTATGGTGTGTGAGGTGTGGCGTTAAAATGAAGGGGAGGAGAGGGCTTTATAGTGTCTTGAGGAGGTTAGGAAATGACTAGGATATTTACTACACTTGGTGACCAAGTTTAACTTGGAGCCTAAGTAGTACATGTGTAATCATCTAAGGCATGAAGGGTCAAGATTGAGCCACAAGTGTGAAACCCCCCCCCCCCCCCTCTATATGGCGGTTCACAAAGGGTAGGATGATGACTTGGTTGGTTTGTGATATTATCCTACTTATGGAGCTAGTTTTGGCTCCGTAAAATACTAACCGTAAGTTGTTACGTCACAAAACGTAAAACCGGGTATCGTAAAAATACGAAACTTGGAAGAATGATTAAACTTGTCAAAATACTCCATAATAAAATATAAAATGAGTGGTAGGTTCCATTTGGGTGGTAAAACCCTGCTAAAACTGGAAACACGGGTCTAAAACGCGTAATACATAAAATGTACGAATATTGCGTAAAATTGAGAAAAGTAAAATGTTACTTTTCTAATAGGATATAAATGATTTAAAAAGACTTATAATGTCTAGACTGGGCTCAGTCTAGTGTCGGTTGGTATTAAATGTCTTTTAAACATCAAACCGTAAGCCTAAAAATCAAGGAATGACTTATAAAATCAAGGGATGATTTTTGGTCAATGGAGGAGGGAAAAATATGTTGACTTTTTCAAATAAGTTGAAAACTTAAATCGTCTTAGAAATGCGGTGCAGGTATAGGGTAAGGTTACGGCTGAGTAAAAACGCTTAAAACTGAAAATTCCAGTTTTTCACGGCCGAGGTTTATTTTGGTCATGTTTTTCTCAGTCACAATTAATTCTCAAATAAATCATGAGTGTGTCAAACATTTTTCTGATGCGGGGTCACTTAACGTGGTCGAGTTTCGTTGTGCGTAGAATTTCTGAATGACGTTTTACCCTAAAACGTGTAATTTCTTAATAACTTTCACGAAAATGAGCTTATGAAAGTTAAACTTTTAATTTGCCATGGAAATGATTTATCACTCGAGGCCAAGAAACAAAAATCAGATTTTGGGAAAATTTCGGGAAAAATGAATAGTAAAAGTGAATAGTGAAATTTTCCGGGAAAAGTAATTAACCTGAAATTGTGAATTGTTACAAGTTAGGGGGTGGACCGTTTGATTGGTAGCAATTAGGTGGAGTGGAAGAATTGTTTTGGGGTACATTTTGGTTTTGTTTCCGCCTAAAGTTTGGGTGATTTTTCCAAGAGGGATTGTATGAATCACCGTAAGGGTTTGGCTTGGGTTTGAAAGTGTACCACTTGTTTCCCGCTCCGTCGGTACACGAGGATGCGTAATCCGCAAAAGCTTGTTCGGGGAGTTCCATGGAATCACGAGTGTCGTGAGGAGCACTACATAATTCTCATGAAGAAGTGATTTTCTTCACTTGCCTTGAAGGTTTAGGAGCTTCGTAGGATTTCATGAGAAACTTGACTTGGTCTTCAAGTTCCATGATCCTACGGTCGGGAGTGCTTGAATTATTCGAAGGCAAAGATATTGCCTTGACTGTTTTGTTCAAATCACGGGGATCATTCCAACTTTCGTTGTCATAGAGAGCAAGATATTCTATGAGTTCCCATGATTCTTCCGCACTTCGATCACGTAGCTTGCCACCGGCCGCTTGGTCAATGGTTTGCCTTGTGGAGAGATTGATATGGTCATAGAAGATTTGGACTTGGAGCCAAAGATCTATGCCATGGTAAGGGGCTTTTTGGAGTAAGTCCTTGAAATGAGTCCATGCTTGGTAAAGAGTTTTACCTTGACGTTGTTGGAACATCAATATGTCATTCCTTAACTTGGTGGTTCTCCCCGGTGGGAAAAATTGAGCAAGGGAACAAGTAGTGAGATCATCCTAAGAGGTGATGATCTACGATTGGTGGTTCTCCCCAGGTAAACGCTCAAGCCATTGACTAGCTTGGTCACGTAGAGAGAATTGGAAGAGACGCAATCGGGTCGTCTCTCGAGATTCAACATCAAGGTCTATGGAATCTACGATTTTGAGGAAATCCTTGAGATGTTAATTAGGATCTTCGGAACGAAGTCCATGGAATGCACATCCGCTTTGCACCAACTGGATGGTGTCGGATCGCAAGGGAGACACATTGGCTCCTTGGTGGCTAGGACGGGAATACTCTCCTAAAGTGCGGGGTCTAGGAGGTTGGTTTGGTTGTGGTGGGTCTTGTTGTGGTGGGTTGATGAGGTCAAAGATATTAACACCTTCCATGATGGCGGATGGTAATGGTTATGAACAAAGGAACGAAGAAATAAGATAGACTAAAGAAGACCTATAAAATTAAAATAAAAATCTTACTAGAAAGGAATCTAGCAAGTAGACCTAATAAAAAGAAATTTCAACCTAAGCAACAACTATTCCCCGGCAACGGCGCCAAAAACTTGATGTGTGGTTTTGCAACCTTGCAAAAGTTTTACCTCTCGAGGGATCTCGAGAAGCTTGCAATCCCCACCAGGCAGTGTACCTGACCGATGTAGCATAGTGTAGTAGCAAGTACCGGGGGATTGATCGTTCTACTTGGGGAATAGTGTTCGTTAGGATTAAAACTTAATTAAACTAGGTCTATAGGTGAGGGATGATTCTTTTTGTATTTTTATATTTTATAGAAAGCAAATAAAAATCTCGGGTATTGGAAGAGTGGGCGGAATTAGTTGCTAGTCAACTAACCCAAATAACTACAAATGCAATAAAAATAAAATAACAAGAAAATAAAATGTGAGAAAAACCTTATATGGAGAGAAACGTGTTTACTTAGATTTCACTACTCCCTAGATATCTTTCATTAATTGATTAGTTTCTTACAATTGAGTGGATGATGGGTTATATTCCTTTATACCATTTGTGGGGCCATGTACGATCTTCCCCAACTCTATAAGCTTCTAGCTCTTCCTATGTCGAGCCGACAACAAGCTCCTAACATGACATCCTTAGTAGTCACTTATGCATTAAATACAACCATTAAAATCGTAGCACACATCCGATTCATGTTTCTTAAGACGTTCAAGCAAGTTACCAATTGGAGATTAGCCAGTTTTCTGAAGCCTAACATCGAAATCATTCATCCACAATAATTAATAACAAACAATCAACCAACAATCAATAGCTAGGTCTCATTACATCTAAGCAAACACAAATAAACCTAGCCTAGCATGTTAATGTAAAGACAAGTATAAGATAGAATCAAACAACACATGGACATATTGAATGATTATTGGAAGACTTATCTTTAATTAAACATGGATGAAAGAAGGGTTTGAAACCCTTACAAGAAGGTTAAAATTCGTCCTAGGGTTTATGGTGAAGTTCCTCCAAAAGTTCTCTCTCTAATGAATGAAAATTGGAAAATTATATATAGAGAATACAATCTGACGGCGTCACGTTATACATGTGACGCCATCAACTAGCCGCCAATGCTTTCCTCAGATTGCCTAGATCCACATCTGACGCCGTCACTTGTTATTCTTCACTTGGCCGTCACTCTTTAAATTGCACGTGACGGCCTAGGCGTCACAAAGGGTGACACCGTCACTCTTTAAGTCCAAAAATCTTTCTGGCTCGTCTCGTGTAAACTTCATATCCACCTCTTTGCCAACACATGACGCCATCACCTTTAGAGCGTGACGCCGTCAAGTACTGTTTCTAGCTTGATTTTGGAGACTTTGTCGTTTTCTTCACTTTTCGCTTCAAAAATGTCCAAAATGCTTCCTTTTTCAGATTTATTCTCCAAAGTACATAAAATGACAAAAGGAACGATTTGAGGCAATATTTGATCAAATAATCACGACTTAGGGCTTAAATGACCCCCTAAAAGCGTAATACTTTTCGCCTCATCAATAAAAAAAGCCAAAGAGTCCATATTTACCCCCCCCCCCCCTCTACGGTTCTACAATACCATTTAATGTGTAAGGCTGGGAAGTCATAAGGATTTTTGTCCTCAAGTTGTTCTAACAAGTCCAAGCATTCTTTGACGTATCAATCGTTAGTTGTTACGGTAGCCAATATAAGTTGCGATCATACTGTTTTCTCATAAGTGTTGCAATGTATTTTTTGGCCGGTCAAAAGAAATGCTTCTTGATATCCTTTAAAGTCTGATGTGTGGTCAGAGATATTGATTATATGTGCTATGTATAGGTTGTATTCATAACAGCTGATTACGTGCATGCCATAAATTAAAAAATGAAACTGATTAAAGATATGTTTGGCAAAAATAGATGTTGCTGGTGCAACAAGGTTAATTTGGAAATTCAAAAGCTTTATAAATTGAGGATTTGACAAATTTATAAACCTTTTAAAAACTCTATCATTATGGGTATGTTTGGCAAAAAAAATTAATAAATAAAAAATAATTTTTTGACCAAAGCTTATTTTTCAAAATAAAACTAATCTTAAGCCTTCATAATCTTCCATAACCCCTCGCGCCAAACATACCCTAATTGTTTTAGAGTTTAATGTGTTTACAATAGGTTTTTTTAATGGGTTTTAAAAGACAGTACACGAATCTAATCATATTGTGCGCTTAATGTTATTTAATGCAGCTTTTTCTTTATCATTTTTAGAATTCCAAAATTCATTACAGATTAATCTTATATCTCAATTCATGGTTTCAGAATGGCAGTCATGTGTTAACATAGGAATTATGTGCATGGCGCTCTTAAAACTCTTCTCCAGTCAGAATAGTTACAGCACGGGTACATTTTTTTGTTTAATACTGATACTTTACACATATCAATTGTTTACTGTTTGTTTTCTTTTGTATTAAGGCCATCCAAGAAATCTCAACTGGACATATTAATGTTGGCATGAGGAGGATAGAATAAATCCATATGAATGTTATGTATTATGCTTGAAGTAGGTTGACTTTGAAAGCAATTTGAACAATTTATTGGAATAACATAAGTCATCTTGATATTGTATAGAACAATGATGTTGTGGATAGATATTGGAACCCGTACCTACCTGTTTTCAACCAAAAAGGGCGTGTTAATGTTGGTTCAAAGACACTCGGAATAGGATGTAGTGATCGAAAAAGGAAGAGGAAGTGGTTCTTCTTGCTCTCTCTCTCTTTTTGATACAGTGTGGTTACAAGTTTTGATTAATAGAAAGATAAAGATTTCATGCATGATCTTTGGTAAGAGGCAGACATGGTTAGTAGGAGACATGTTGATTGGGATACTTAGAGTGTTTGTTTTGTTGATGATTATAATTTTGCGAACTGAGTAAGTTGAGATTAGAGCGTGTTTATAATTTGCGAACTGCTGTAAGTAGTCATTAGGTATACGAGGTTTGTCTATTGTTAGGTCTTACTTATTATGTTTGTTTTGTTGTTATAGTTAGTTAAATATTATTCGAAATATAACAAGGTTTGTTTTTATGGTTTTAGAATATGTGGGATTTGACGTCGGATACAAAGTTGCTTATGAAGTTGCCTGAAGAGTACATGTTTGAAATTGCATTAGGTGATTTAATTGTGGCTAATTGTGTTAGTTTAGCGAATATTGCGACTCTTATATTGTAATGTATTCTCTTAATTACTTTGTTTTTTAATTATATGGCACACTCGATTTTGTATATCTATTTTCATGTTTCTTTTTGGATTTCAATGAAGTGGCAAGTTTCATTTTCCTGTAAATTATGTTTTTATAGATGAAGTTAACGACAAAAAGACATTCTAGATGTTGATACCTTAGATTGTGAAGTATCGTGCAATCAAATGCTTAGTTGCATTTAAGAAAGGCACTGCTGAAAATAAGATGGTACAATAAAACAAGGTGGTATAGTGCAACTTCTAATTAATACAGACTATGAAGGCGATTTGAACAAAATAGTGAAATAATTGTAAAATTGGAAGAATTGATTTTGAGGATCAAACTACTGTGCTAAAATTTTTGGTGGTTGCATTGTCGGTGTGGCACATATTTTGAATATGGAAGAACCAAAAAGGTATTGTGATTTGCTAGAATTGCTCATTGTATAAGTTGTCGTCATAACTACTAATTTCATTATCTGACCCAAGACATCAATATTATTGCTACAATATTAATAGATTCTTCTCTTTTCTATATAGGCTATACAAGAAATCTTAACTAGATATAATAATGTTCAGTGAGGAGGATGAAAGAAATCGATATAAGGTTATGTATGATGCTTGAAGGTGGATTTTCACCACAAAACACTCAGGATTAGATGCCCTGACTATATGGATTTGTTAATGTACGCTATTATTTATTTCGTGCTAAATTTGTTTTGGGCTTGCGCTTAACATTATTGTGCTTTTATTAAGTTGTTACCATATATCTAATATGGATAATAGTTGCTTGGCTATAATGATTTAGACACCTTATGCGTCTTAAGTTTGGTTTCTAGCCAACACGATATCTGAGTCAGAATATACATATACTAGTTCCAACTACTAATGAATTGTTCATTTTTTTATTCAAGCTATCCATTGTGCGCCAAATGGACATACTAATGTTTGGGCGAGGAGATTGGAAGAAAACAATATAAAGCCTTTGCAGGGCTCTTACAAGGAGAAGTTATGTGATGGAAAAACCGTTATCCAGACTTTTTTGTGAATCAGTTTCTCCTTTCCCGCTTCCTTAAAAATATTTATATTGATTTCTCCGATCCTCCTTAACCCAATGTTAGTATGACCATTCTACATATCATGCATATTCTAAATAGAAAATGAATACTGTCTTAGGTAACAAGTCTGTTCGTTCGGGGGAAAGGTGAGGATTTTTCAGAATTACTTTGGTTTGTTCTATGGCCCAGTGCACCTATTCATTCTGTAATGTTTCGTGAAATTCAGAACCGCCGATTGCAGTGTAAGATATTATCTTTCTCGTTCTTTTGGTCTAGTGGATGAGTGTGTTGCTCAACGTCGTACCACATTACAAGCAAACACTGCCACTTATGGTGTGCATGAAGATATGATATGAACATTATGGAGTTAAACTATCCTTTCATATTAGAGTTCACATTTAACAACAACACCCAAAATAGCACATTTTTTATGACAATCAGGTAAGTTAAGTGAGCGAACAACATATTTTGCAAGAGAAATCAGAAGCAAAGCGTTTATCAAGATTTTTTGGGGTATTTGGGCTTGCTGAGAACTTTATTTCAAAGTGAGATTTGGTTGCTGAAAAGTTAGATGAGTTATGCTAGCGAACAACATGTTTTGCGTGTAACATTGGAATATTTATAGGTCTTTGCATGGATTTGCTCATAAAAATTTCAAAATACAATCATTTGTACGCGATTAATGGAGGAGCTTATGTTGTGACTTTATGCTATTTTAGAACAATATGTTAAATGTGAAGTGCGTAATTCTTTTTTGACATCGTGTATATTTGTACTTATTTCTATTGTCAACTAAAAAATATGATTTAAGTTCATTTACATATCAAATATTTACTTACATACCAAAGGACAAATCTCAGTCACTCATTTTTAACAAAACCACTTTCATCCCTTTTTTCCAACTATTAATATCGCTTAAATCGTTAATCCTTAAGCCAAAAAAAAAACCATACCATAGCGACGAGCAATTAATTAAATTTCTATAGATAGGCACTTTGATATACTTTCAACAATTTTTTTTCACTTTTTTTTATGTTTCTGTCTTTTTTTAAAAAAAATTCCTTCGTTGTTGAAATCTGCATGAGAACTCACATGTGATATTACACTAATTTGGATAAAACATGTAAAATCACATGTGATTTTTCTTATACTTGATCTCAATCACATATGATTTTATACCAACTTTGATTTTTTCACATGTGATTATAGAAGTTTCAAAAATAAACTAATACAATCTATAATTCGAATATACTGTTTGTGATATATGGTTGGAAAGCCAAGAATGTAGGTTTTTCATGACTTATGATCAAATGAGAAATATAACTAAGATGAGAAGAATGAGAAGGAATCACAACCACCAATTTTATATGCATCCATAAATATAGATGCATCTCCCAATTATTTCACTTTTCTTATTTGAATTTTGTGACTAGAATTTTTTCTCGGTCTTCTCATTTAAATAACTCTTCTCACTAGATCCATTCTCTATTTTTCATTGCAAAAAAGAGGAAAAGATTTTTATTTATGGACAAATACTTATGTCAATTTTAGTATGAATGTTTAGTGTTCGAACTTCGATATTAGTGTTAAATCACATGTGATATGTAATTCGAATTCTGATACAGCTAAGAAATCGTGAAAAAAATGACTAAAGTGTCAGTCTATAGAATGATAATTAAATGCTGGTCGTAACGGTATAATTTTTTTTTGTTTAACGTCAATGATTCATGAGATATCTAAACCATAAAAATGAGTGTAACTAAAATTTTAATTTAAATACTAATTAATGTATCTCATTTTTCTCAAAAAAAAATGAGTGACTTAAATTTATCATTTAATATGTGAGAAAAGTTTGATACATAAAATTTCAGTTTTTAGTGACTTTGAAAAATCTCTATAAATTTTGTTATGATGTTATTTTTCGTACTTATTTAATTTGTTATGTATAATATGTAACAAAATTCATTTGTCTTTTATTGTCAAAATTTTATAAATAGATATCTGGCGAAAATTAACAGATACTTATATACATGATCCAAAACTCCAAAAGGCTCCACCGCAACACGTAGTAGCCATATTCATCGTTATAAACTATAAGAACAAGACAGGTATCAAGATGTATAACGGTTTAAGATGAAGTTTAGATCATCCCTGTCTACTCCTTAAAACATGCACCCCGTTTACCATTCAGGCATTCATTTGTGAAACACTCCTTGTATTAAAGAAAATGTGCACGCGCGACTAATCTCCTTAACCAAGACCTAGCCCAAACATAAGATGATATCATCACTAGGATCAAACTCAACATAAGAGCCTTCTAGAACGATCACGACACAACAAGAACCTGTAAAACTGGGATCTTGGTTCAGCACAAGAGGAGAAGTGTCTACACTAAAATAAAGGGTACTACTATACTAACGGGGTCTACCCCCCCCCCCCCCCCAAAACTGCAAATCCCCCCTAGTGGGAGGGGTACTTTTTCAGCTTTTTGTAGATTTTGTCCCCTTATTTTTATTTTTTACTTTTTCTTTTTCTTTTTCTTTTTATTTTTTTTGGTCTTTGTATATATATATATTTTTTTTACTGTTGCTGTTTATTTTTTTTTTGTCCAATGTTGTCCAATTTTTTGGGTCCAAAGATTGCACACAAGTATTGGTTTTTTTTTCCGTCCATATTTTTTGTCCAAAATTGCACACAAGGGCAGTTAGCACACTAGCATAGCAGCTCAGATTAACACGTAATCATCATCGCCGATTTAGAAAACCATTTTGCACAAGTGATTAAAAAGTGTTAGGCTCGGATATGAAGGTTGCAAAGTGATAAAAATATCACTTTGTCATCCTTTCGGTTTTTATAAAACCCTTCGTCATCGCCTTTTTTGAAATTTTTTTTGTCCAAAGATTGCACACAAGTGCAGTTAGCACACAAGTGCATATTACACCAAAGCAGATTGCACCCAAGTGCACAGATCAGATTGCACACAAGCATATTGCAACACAGTTAAATTGCCCAAATGCACAGATTGCAACCAAGTTAGATTGCCCAAGTGCACAGATTGCACCCAAGTTACACATGTGTCACAATTCTCACAGTTTGCAGATTCCACATTACACAAGTGAAACACATGTTTCACAATTCTCACAAGGTTCACAAGCTCAGGCTGTTAGGTACCAAAAGCAAAAGTAAAGATTCCCAAACTGCAGGAACTCACAAGGGGAATCTCAAAGTGTTAGGTACAACAAAACCTCTCATGATATATTGAGCCTCACCACAAAGCAGTATCACAAAGCAATCTCAATCACAAAGCAAGGCTCTCAATCACAAATAAAACAAATCAGATTCACAAAGTAACTCTCACCACAAACAAAGCAAAACAAGTACCTCCAAGTTACCACAAGCAGATTCCACAAGTTACAACAAGTGCAGATTCCACAAGTTACAACAAGTTACAGATAGGGTTGGGTTTTATTGACGGTGCCAAGTTTTTTAGTTTAACCCTCTCTAGTACCTAGGGTTGGGTTATAACACAAGCCAAGTGAAACACAAGCTTTAAGTGAAAGCCGCAAGTAACAAACAACAAATATCTTAGGCTGCCGATATGTCTCAATCACCATTTTACACACAACAGGTAATCACCATTTTACACATTAATAAGACATCGAGATAACATTAGGCTCAGATTATAAGCTGTTTCACATAAGCAAGTTAAATCATATATGGATGCAACATCGAAAGTTGCAAAATTAAGTTTTTTTTGCCATCCAGTTGGAAATGCCACGCCAAAATCATGTTTTTTTTAAATCATCATTGCCTTATCTCAATTTTTTTTTTTATTTTTTGTTTTTTTTTTTTTAACAAGTTTCAAATCAGCTTAAAATAACAAACTGCTTATCAAGCATATAAGCAGTTTGTTATTTTCATATTCATAAGCAGTTTCCTCACCAAACCCTTTACATAATAGAGAGAGTTAAACTAAAAAACTAGCCACCATCAATATAACCTAACCCGTAAAGTATATAAGAACGGGGTAGGTCATAAGCACATAAGCACTTTTTTATCACAAGCACATAAGCAGTTTGCCAAGAAACACTAATCACAGAGCCTGTGGACTGGGGTAGGCCAGAGCAGGTATTCATACCACTCAAAGGTGGCAGATCAAGGTGTTAACCTACCCACAGCCACAGGTATTCATCACAAACTGCTTAAACATAAGCAGTAACGCTTACCCATCACATAAGAACAACCAACACTTAAGAACACATAATCACCAACCACAGAACCACCAACACTTAATCACCCACCACACAACCACCAACACATAAACACCAACCACAGAACCACCAACAATCAATCACCCACCACAGAACCCTAACTTTTAAAAAATTAAGGTTTCTTAAAAAAATCTAGATCTGATAAATTAACATACACATCTTTCAATTAACCCAACAATCACCACAGATATCAAGCTAATTTTAAAAACCCCCAAATTTTTTGAAACCCTAATTTTCAAAAAAAAAAAAATAGATCTATCACAGAACATCACAATACACATAATCACCAACCACATAACCACCAACAATTAATCACCCACCACAGAACACTAACTTTTAAAAAATTAGGGTTTCTTAGAAAAAATCTAGATCTAATAAATTAACATACACATCTTTCAATTAACCCAACAATCACCACAGATATCAAGCTAATTTTAAAAGTGAGATGATTTGTGCACCATTTTTTTTGGTTATACACCACTAAATTACACCAGTAATGCACACAGTACAACAACGCTATGCATAGTTTAGTGGTAGATGGCAAATAAAAATGGTGTACAAATCACATCCCATTTTAAAAACCCCCAAATTTTTCGAAACCCTAATTTAAAAAAAAATAGATCCATCACAGAACATCACAAAACACATAATCACCAACCACAGAACCACCAATAATTAATTACCCACCACAGAACCCTAACTTTTCAAAAATTAGGGTTTCTTAAAAAAAATCTAGATCTAATAAATTAACATACACATCTTTCAATTAACCCAACAATCACCACAGATAACAAGCTAATTTAAAAAACCCCCAAAATATTTTTTGAAACCCTAATTTTAAAAAAAAAAAAAATTAGATCTATCACTGAACATCACAATACACATAATAACACATAATCACCAACCACAAAACCACCAACAATTAATCACCCACCACAGAACCCTCACTTTTAAAAAGTTAGGGTTTCTTAAAGGAAAATCTAGATCTAATAAATTAACATACACATCTTTCAATTAACCCAACAATCACCACAGATATCAAGCTAATTTAAAAAACCCCCCAAATATTTTTCGAAACCCTAATTTTTAAATAAAAAATTAGATCTATCACAGAAAATCACAATACACATAATAACACATAATCACCAACCACAGAACCACCAACAATTAATCACCCACCACAGAACTTCAATTCAATTCCTTTACTCGCATTTGGGGATTCTGGGTATACATGGTACCCGAGGGTAAATGAGCATACCAACAAGCTTGAGGAGTTATTTTTTGTGCACCCCACGTCGTATGCTCTATGGTGAACATTCCCTAAAGTCATGCTGATGGACTCCACGTACAATACCATGATGTTTAAATTACCGTTGTTGGAAATTGTTGGAGTAACTTCAAGAAATAAAACATTTTCAATGGCGTATAGCTTTTTATCCAGTGAACAAGGGCATAATTTTAGATGGGTATTGCAACATGTGAAGCAAGTGATAGACGAAAGATATTACCCACGTGTTATCGTCACTGACGGAGATTTAGCGTTAGTTGGGGCAATAAGAGAAGAATTTCCTGACGCTCACAAATTACTCTGTCTATGGCATATAGAGCAAAATCTGCTTAAGTATTGCAGAAATAAATTCACCGATGGATTAAATGAGTATGAGTCCGTTAAACACCGATGGGATTGGATGGTTAAAGCTCCGACATTCAAGTCATTCAAGCAACATTATCAACGCCTACAACAACTATTGGTCAACCATCCGGGTACTTAATTATTAATTAATTGTTTTTAATTATTTATAAATAAGCACCCGAATGACCTTTTATTAATTCATTGTTTTTTTCAGATTTCGCTACGTATCTAGATAACTGGCTGCAAGATTACTCAACGATGTTTGTCTCGTATATTACCGACCGATATCGCTCCTACGGCCAGACAACAACGTGCAGAGTTGAGGCTCACCACGCGTTGTTGAAATTATATTTGGACGGAACATAGTCCAAATTAGACAGGTTGTTGTGGTCGATCGATAAGATTCTCATTTCGCAAGAAAATGCGATAAAAGAGAGTTTCAATAGAAGCATCAACGAGAAACTAAATAAGTGTAATATACCACTATTTCAAGAATTGTGGTATAAAGTTTCCAAGCATGCTTTCAACCTCATGCACAAAGAACTCCACCTGTCGATCACCCGAGAAGAATGTAGCCATAAGTTGCGGGCAAATTTTGGACTACCATGCTTTCACGAGATGCGAATCTATGTATATCATGGTAAGTATATTAAATTTATAACTATCAAGTTGTTTTCCACATTAATATCAGTAATTTATACAAGTCACTTTAATTGAATTCCGGATGCCCCATTCCACTGGACTGAATTGATATTTTTTGGAGAACCATATCTGTTCCGTGGCCTGTTATCAATAGGCCCCCGCCTGAAGATGGCTCTTCCAGCGAACCTGGTGATGATGATGATGATGATGATGATTCTTCGTTTAACAATGGCGTGCCACAATTCAAGAATATTTTTAGCAAATCAACATCGTTTTTCAAGAAAAATATGTTAACGAAGTTGAGAGAGATATTCCAGCCTGAATCTGTTGACACACGTGAACCAGCTATTCAAAAAATACCCTTAGACGTCCGAGCGCAAAGGACAAAAAGGGCAAGGCTACACAAGTCCCGGACTTGAATGAATTACCAATCGTAGATCACCGAACAAGTACAAATTCAAGATCTACAAAATTCTCGAACTTGCGGAAAGAACCTCCAAGACATAGCTCTTACAAGGGTGATAGTCTACGCCACAGATTATATGCTGGAGATAATGTGAGCAATGATTCTATTGAGCATATTCCACATATTTTATGTCCATACGTAATAAGCATACATAATGTGCTGGGTGATGGAAATTGTGGGTTTCGGTGCGTTGCCCACAGTCTTGCTCAAAACGAAAATAGGTGGGCCGAAGTCAGACATATGTTATTGCAAGAGTTAGATTATCATAGGCAAACTTACATAAGTATGTGGCAGCAACATGACTTTGACCTACTTTGGTATACAATAGACTGGTTCAATGGAGGTGCACCTATTGGTCGCTGGATGGTGATGCCAATCACGGGGCTGGTTATTGCTTCAATGATTCACCGACCTATTGTATTTATATCCCAGCAAGGTTAGAACACATGTTTTCCGCTTTTTACCGGGCCAAACTTATCACAAGGAACCGACCCCCTTGTGATTGCCCGTGTGGGGGACAGAGACTATGCTCACTACATTTTACCGACGCTAGACAGAGATTCTCCACTTCCCCATATCCACCCACAATGGAGGTATTTCAGAGAGCCAGTTGCAGCCAAATGGGAAACTTTGTATCAACATCAACTAATGGATCATTGATTTATGTTGTAAATAATTATACCGACAAAACCATTGTAAATGATTACTGATTTATGTTGTAAATAATAGAGATACCGACAAAACATAGTGAATCATATGTAAAGTTATTTGTATTTGTAAAAAAGTATTTTTTGTAATTTTTGTATTTGTAAAAGTTGTTAAATATAAAAGTTGTAGCATAACGTGGTGGATGATCAAAATCAGGTGGTGCAGCCGCAAAACGTGGTGGTGCAGCAGCAAAACATGGTGGAGCAATAGAATAACGTGGTGGAGCAACATCAAAACGTGGTGGAGCAGCAGAATAATGTGGTGGAGCAGCAGCATAACGTGGTGGAGCAGCAGCAAAACATGGTGGAGGAGCAGCGAACTGTGCTTTTGGACAGCATGGTGGAGGAGCGAGTCTACCAGGTTATCGAGCCGCAGGAATTGTTGAATTTCGTAAGCAGGATTACGGCTCTTGAAATTTTCTATGAACAATTGAAAGAAGGAAGGATGGGATGGAAAGGGATGCGAACAGGGAAGAGAGCTCTGGTTCGAACCGGTTGGGGGTGAAAGTTTTTAATGATTATGGTGTTTGTAAGGTTTTAGTATGTTTGTAATCTGGTTTTTATCTGATGTATGAAATGGTTGCTGCTTTTTACTCCTTGATTGTAGCAGTACCTTCTTTAAATAATATGTTAACGTTGTCATTTAATTAATAATAACAGTTGTTGTTGCAGTTATTTAATGTGGTGATATTTAACGTGCTACTATACAAACAAAATAATTATACAAAATATTATACATATATAACAAAATAACAGTCCCGGACTTGAATGAAGTACCAACCGTATATTCCCATCGACTAAACTTGTCGTAAATGATTACTGATTTATATTGTAAATAATAGAGATTCCGACAAAACATATTGAATGATTAGTGATTTATATTGTAAATGATTATACCGACAAAACATTGTGATTCGAATGATTTTTTTTTATTATTATTGCAAAAAATAATTTGTTTAAATTCTTTGGTCAGGTGGAACGCAACAATCCTTTCTTTTGTCGATGTGAGAGAGTATTCATTATAGAACGGCAATCCTGGAAATCAGCTACTCGTGGGCAACTGTATTATGTATGTCCTGATTCAGTGGTAAATAATCATACGTTTGCTTAGTTATGTAAATATGTAAATAATTTGTTTGTTAAAATAAATTTCTTATAATTTTCTTAACATGTAACAGTCAGATACAGATAATTATGGGTGTCGATACTTCATGTGGAAAGATGAATTTGAAAGGAGGTACTTTAATCATGCCTCTTCTTCCGCGTAGTGCTCAAACTGCGTTGCGAAAGATAATAAGATTGACGTGCTTGAAGCAAGAAACAAGTTGTTGATGACAAGAATTAAGACGCTGAAGATGGAGTTAGAATTGGCAAGAAATCCTGAGGATCACGCTTGTCAGTCGGCTGCAAGGCTCCATGATCTTTTAAATAAAATGAATAATCTTCATATGTCGTAGATGTTGTTGTTTTTAAATAATATGTTAACGTTGTCGTTTAATTTAATAATAACAGTTGTTGCAGTTATTTAATGTGGTAATATTTAACGTGCTATTATACAAACAAAATAATTATACAAAACATTATATATATACAAAACATTACACAATACTTTCTATATAAACACAAATACTTTCTATTAAAAAAAATAAAAAAATAAAAAATAAAAAGTACCTCCTAGTTGTTAGAGAGGGTTTAACTAAAAAACTAGTCACTGTCAATATAACCCAACCCAAAATAAAATCTCGATATTATGCCTCTCAACACTGGGATCAAAGACTCAACACTTATTGATTTAACTTATCACTCAGCAGTCAGCAATGATGGACACAATAATGGCATGAGTTATAAGGACCCCCTTAGGGAGGGTTTGTGGAAGAAAGGTGCTGCCACCGCCTGTACTGTCTGCTTTAATATTTGTATATTTTGATAAAAATAGGTGGAACCCCTCATGTAGACCCCGTCCTTATAGGGCAACCCCATAATAATATTTGGAGGGTTGAAATAAATGTAGAGGGAATTGCATATATACTCACTAAAACTCAAAAACTTGCATATTTTTTTAAAATAAAAGTTTTTAATGTACGATTTATAATACAAGTTAAGCATGTTTTTGATATATATGCAAATATTCAAGTTTTAGTGGGTATATATGCAATTGACTTTCAGATGATGTATGGTTACAATTTTATGACTCAATGGGTGTAAGTGTAAATTACTCGAGTGAGTAAACAAAAAGACTGATGATTACACTTGATGAAGTGACAACCTATTTGAAGTGTTCTTTTGTTATATATAGAACGAGTGTGATTCAACCGCACGTTGCGGCGAAGAAAATAACGTTATTTTTG
Organism: Artemisia argyi; assembly: GCA_030686995.1. Classification (NCBI taxonomy): domain Eukaryota; kingdom Viridiplantae; phylum Streptophyta; class Magnoliopsida; order Asterales; family Asteraceae; genus Artemisia; species Artemisia argyi. The sequence goes on along the minus strand of CM060688.1, from coordinate 120,929,823 downwards.
TAAATTCCAAATTTTCTCACCTATTATTTCTACTATCTCCTAAAAAACTAAAGAATATGAATTGGTTTTGTTTCTTCTCACTTCTTTTATTAAAATAAAAGTTAAGAACGCAATGAGGTGGATGCATCCTGTTAAACTCTATTCCAAATATCAAAACTATTTTCTTCATATTTTGAAGTGTTATTCCATTTAACTTCGCATAATTTGATATGGCACATAAGTTAGTAGGTTAGTATACAAGTATACAACAACTTTTATGTTGATTTTAATGAACTTTGTATAGCTTAACGCGTGTCATTGCTTAATAAAATCAAGGCTTGTCGCTCCCATGCACGTTTCTTAAAATTTTTATATGAAAATTGAATCTACCCTTAAGCTTGTGACTAAATTAACATAATAATCGTATACTTCTAATTGAAAAAAAGAAAAAAAAAAAAAAAAGAAAAATCGTCGAGAAAAGAAAAAAAAAAAAAAAAAAAAAAAAAAAAAAAAAAAAAAAACCTACTATGATAGCTGCTCCCAGTTTTAGGAGAAGAAAAGTCATATATGAAGAAACATGGTCTTGATCCTTAGTTGCTCATAGGTGCCATTGAACCTGGCCCAATGCACATCAATTTATTGAATAAAAAGCTCTTGACCTCTCATGTATTTCTGTCAAATCTATTCATCCTATCAATCACATCTATATCCATCGCTATTTACATTTTCCTCACAACAGTAGTCACGTATCCATTACTGTATGTATTTATTAGTTATTGCTACCCACTATAAGAGAAATTGCAAAAATCGTCCTTGTGGTTTGGCCAAATTATATTTTTGACAAAAATACACCGTTGGTCTCTAAACTTTTCAGAAAACATCATCATGGACCATAAGTTTTGAAAAACGTCTCCGTGCATCCCTCCTCAAGTTTTTTGAGGCCGATTGCATCCCTTGACCCGTTTTCCGTTAATCAACGTCTGTTATTTTCCACCATGTGCCTTACACATAAGGGCAAAATGGTCATTTCATCGATTTGGTTAATTATTTTGATGGTACAACCTTAGGAATGAACGGTGTATTTTATCAAAAAGTTATACCATTACTACCACCACCCGCTCTTTATCTATTCCTGCTTCTCTCTCTAAATTTCTGCTTCTCTCCCTAAACTTATCATCAACACCATTTCCAATCTTATTCATCCACTCCACTAAAAAAACGTAAACTCTTCATCTTCATACCCGCATACAATATCAATACCCACAAATTTAACAATTCTAGTATGATAAATGGTATTGTGCCAATTAAATTAAATTTATTGCAACACTCTGTAACGATAAAAGGCAAGTATATTACATTGAATTTGATTATCTAGTTGCGACACAATACAAGAATCAAATTTAACAATTATAGTATGATAGATAGTATTGTGCAAATTAAACTAAAAGTTTGGCAACGAATATACAGAAGTACAGGTGAATATATGCATAACACATCATATATGTTATTCTCTAAGCCAGATGCAATGTCTGCCTTACACCTAGACTCTCCAGTGGTGAAAGTATATGACTGAACCAAAAACTGGTCAATTTCGGGGCCTCTAGAGACTCTCATATGCTCAAGGGTGGAAGTAGACACAATTGGTAGGTAGAGAAATTGAAATAATCCATCACAACGGTCCTTATAACCCCCTATCAAGGCTAATGGAGGAGTAGGAGGGAACTTTACTAAACTTTCAGTATATCCGTTTCCTCTCTAGGGGCAAATGACTTTGTGTCCTTCATCAATCTGATTCGCAAATTCCTCTCCGACATTTTCACCTATTAAAAGCACACTGGTACAAAAAGTTGTATTGGTCACACCAAAAATGTGTGACGATATGCCTATAGTCACACACGTTTTTTTCGTTGTGTGTCACAATAGGTTCCGCCACCGTAGGTGGCATATGGTCACATTGTTGAGTTCATGGCCTTTTCCATCAAAAAAGAGTGACCAAAACCCTGAATATGTGTGACAAATTAGGCACAAGTTTTGTTGGATTAGTCATTATCAGTGACCGTAAACACTTTATAGTCACGCGAATGTTTTTTGAGAGTAACTATTTTTCAACCTTTGGCCACATAAATATATAATATATGTGACATTTGAGATGATTCTTTCTAGTAAATGTGTATTTGGTGTGACTATTTCCCGTCTTGTCGCCACATGAATATACAATAAATGTGACGTTTGTGATGATTTAGTCAAACAATGGGTGTTGTTTTTTTGGAGTTAGTCACATACAATTTAACACAAAGTGGACAAAAGTGTATATAAGTGTGACTGTATGCTGTTTAAAGTGAAGAAATGTGTATTTTGTATGACTATTGATCATCCAATGGCCACGTGATTTTTATGTTTGTGTGGCCTTTTGTAATATTTAGTCATACAAAGCATGTTTGTTTTGGGTATTTAGTCACATACCATTAATCAAACAGTGGCCAAAAGTGTTAATAAGTGTGACCATATGCTGTTTAAAGTGAAGAAATGTGTATTTTGTGTGACTATTGATCATCCAATGGACACGTGAATTTTATGTTTGTGTGGCCTTTTGTAATATTTAGTCACACAAAGCATGTTTGTTTTGGGTATTTAGTCACATACCATTAATCAAACAGTGGCCAAAAGTGTAAATAAGTGTGACCATATGCTGTTTAAAGTGAAGAAATGTGTATTTTGTGTGACTATTGATCATCCAATGGCCACGTGAATTTTATGTTTGTGTGGCCTTTTGTAATATTTAGTCACACAAAGCATGTTTGTTTTGGGTATTTAGTCACATACCATTAATCAAACAGTGGCCAAAAGTGTAAATAAGTGTGACCATATGCTGTTTAAAGTGAAGAAATGTGTATTTTGTGTGACTATTGATCATCCAATGGTCACGTGAATTTTATGTTTGTGTGGCCTTCGGTAATATTTAGTCACACAACGACTAAAGCAAACAGTGACCGAAAGTGTTAATAAGTGTGACTATATGCATCTTTTAGTCACATTTAAAAAATCAATATATATATATATATATATATATATATATATATATATATATATATATATATATATATATATATATATATATATCAAAACAATTCAAATATATATATATCAAAACAAAATTCAAATACAATAAAATTGGAATGTATATAACTGAACAAAATATAAAATTAGACATCCTTTTATACACCAAGGAGTACTAGTCGGCTTACAATAGTTTCTTTATAAGTATCTATAATCTTTTCAGTAAGCAAGTAGCAACTTCGAGCGATCTTAATCTCTGAGCAATACCAACTTTAACTAGCAGTAGTAACTTTTGTACTAGCAGTAGTAAATACTTGGCCACAATTTCTTTGAGGTTCATGAGCAACACTAAATCAATCTAAGCAATATTAACACAAACATGATCAGCAGTAATTCAAACAATATCATGAAGACTTTTAATCCAAAACAATGAACATACTAATAAAATTTGCAGTTAAACTTTCAAGTTTTTCTCCCATTGATCTAATCTCATCATCTGGATATAAAAGCCTTGAAAATGTAGGCTGCTGCATATCAACACATCAGGATGAGAGCAGAACTAGAACATGTCAAAGCTCACAACATAACAGAACTAGATGAGCCACTCGTTCAACTATCTGCACAAACATGATAGGAGAGTTAATACTAGTACCACGTTACTACTGCTGGAGCAGAGTTACTATTGCTAGGATATATATATATATATATATATATATATATATATATATATATATATATATATATATATATATATATATATATATATAAAACAGAATGTATATAAATGAAGCAAATATATATACAATTGTATTTCAAATTCAATAAAAATCGAATGAATATAAATGAAGCAAATATATATAAAATTGTAATGTCGTATATAATCAAATTCTCAACTATCATAAGTTAAAACCTGTTGACTCTTCACCACCTTAGCTTGCTTTTGCAAGGTTTCACTAGAGACCAAATGTTTTCGCTTCGTTGGTACTAATTTTAGTCCAATATTTTGTTCACTAATATTTGGTATCATAGTTGGTGGTGTAACCTGTAGAACCAGTTTGTCATGGCTTAAGCGTTTTCGTATGTCCGATAGTTTTAACAGGTTCCTATATGTATATATAAAACACGGTACATTAGTCATGTACGTAAAACTAAAAAAATCAAAGGTGGATGTTTTATTACTTACCACTGTTTCCATTATTGGTACGTTTTCCAAAGTTTCAATGGCCATTGGAGTGGTCACCTGTAATATAAATTAAGAAATACAATGGTGTTATCATTAGAAAATGAAATTGTTAACAACATAAAAAATGGCTTACATCTGAGGCTAATGGCAGTTTCTTTCTTCAAAAAAAATATGGGAAATGTAAGAAACCAAGGCACTAATAACGCTACATAATATAAGGTCTGCCAACCATGAAACAGTAAAAATATACATGGGTTGGCTTTGGTGACTAAGATGGAGCATACCCACGCCTTGAAAATGAAGTGTGCTAGAAAATCCAGCTGAGGGAATTTTTAGCCAGGCATCCCATGTATCATCCTCACCCGTGAAAATAGCATGTAGCCCCTGCAAGAAACAAGTAACGTGTTTAATGCTAACATAAAAGACGAAAACATTAGATGTCCCAAATATAAGTTTAGCCTCAAAAACAAACATACGGGTTGCATATCAACTCGGGCAACAAATAATATACAATTGGTTGCAATTTTATGCAGTGCCAAACGTGGAACGAATAAACGTCAAACACATTACCAAGCAAGCAAATCACTAACATTTGGTACAAATGAAACAGTTTGAAAAAAAGCAACCATATTTGAGTTAATTTCCTATATAACAGATGTTATGTTAATCTTTTGATAGATAACTTATGCAACTGCGATAAGCAAACTCCAACTGTTCAGCAACATTCTCCCGGAGTGGAAACCAATCAAGACTTCCTTTACAAGCAAAACAGTGGCCTCTTAGAACACGTCGATTGTCTTCATTCCAATAAACAGGAAAACTATGTCGTCTTAATAATTCTACCTGCAAGGATTACCACCACAAGAATTTATAATCAAAAACATGTTTTAGGCTAGTTTAATCCACAAAAATCAATGTAAATCGTTTTATATTCGATTACACATTTAAGAAAATATAAGTTAAATATGTGTTTGAGCATACCCATGAACAGAGTAGGATAGGTGAGATGACTGTGATGGTGGTGGATGTGGTGGTTATCTCGAACCGAAGCAAACAAACTCTCCCATACAGTTCCCTTGTCTTGATGATGGTGATGGCGTAGAGGAGCGATGGTTGATGGAACCACGGCGAGATAAGGAGGTGAAGTTTGGCGGTGGTGTGAGTCGGTTCTAGAGAGAAGGAGAATAGATGAATAGATAGAAGATAGATCTGACTAAGCTAGTAGTGTTAATGTTTTGATTTTGGGTGAAAAAAGGGCGCCATAGGAGCGGAGAGGGAGATTGAAATTTTGGGGAAAATTAAGGGGCGGGATCTGACTAGTGTAAGTGTTAGTGTTTTGATTTTGGGGAAAAATGATCATGAAATGTCTAACAAGTTGAGCTCAATCTTATATAAGTTCGACTCGAGTTATTGTTGAGTTCTCGAGCTTGTAAGTAATATAAAATATGTTTTTTTATATATTTTTTTTATTATTATTTTTAAGTGTACTAAGTGTAAATATTTATTTATGAATGTAACAAGCTTTTCGAGCTGAAGTCGAACCGAATTCAATTCTTAGGTAATATTATATTTCAATTTTAATTTGTGTCAGAAAACACATCTTTACAGATAAATTTAGCTTTTTGAGTCATGCTCAATCCGAGTTCAAACTTTCTCGATCCCGGATAACATGATCGAGAGGGTGATGGAGGCTTGACTGTGATGGTGGTGGATGTGGTGGTTATCTCGAACCAAACAACCGAAGCAAACAAACTCTCCCATACAGTTCCCTTGTCTTGATGACGGTTATGGCGTGGAGGTCAATGGTTGGTGGAACCACGGCGAGATAAGGCGGTGAAGTTTGGCGGTGGTGTGAGTCGGTTCTAGAGAGAAGGAGAATAGATGAATAGATAGAAGATAGATCTGACTAGTGTAAGTGTTAGTGTTTTGATTTTGGGGAAAAAGAGGCGGGATCTTGAGCGGGAGATTGAAATTTTTGGGGAAAAATTAGGGGCAGATCTTGAGATCTTGAGCGCCTGATTAAAATTTTAGAGATTGAAAGCCTATCAAATGAGCTCGAAATGTTTAATGAGTTGAGCTCAATCTTATATAAGTTTGACTCAAGTTATTGTTGAGTTCTCGAGCTTGTAAGTAATATAAAATATATTTTTTTAAGTGTACAAAGTGTAAATATATATTTATGAATGTATCAAGCTTTTCGAGCTGAAGTCGAACCGAATTCAATTCTTAGGTTATATTATATTTCAATTTTAATTTGTGTCAGAAAACACATCTTTATAGATAAATCAAGCTTTTCGAGTCAAGCTCAAGCCGAGTTCAAACTTTCTCGATCCCGGATAACATGATCGAGAGGGTGATGGAGGCTTGACTGTGATGGTGGTGGATGTGGTGGTTATCTCGAACCAAACAACCGAAGCAAACAAATTCTCCCATACAGTTCCCTTGTCTTGATGACGGTGATGGCGTGGAGGATCGATGGTTGGTGGAACCACGGCGAGATAATGCGGTGAAGTTTGGCGGTGGTGTGAGTCGGTTCTAGAGAGAAGGAGAATAGATGAATAGATAGAAGATAGATCTGACTAGTGTAAATGTTAGTGTTTTGATTTTGGGGAAAAAGGGGTTGGATCTTGAGTGGGAGATTGAAATTTTTGGGGAAAAATTAGGGGCGGATCTTGAGATCATGAGCGACTGATTAAAATTTTAGGGAAGAAATGGAGGCTTGACTGTGATGGTGGTGAGCTCAACCTTTAATGAGTTCCACTCGAGTTATTGTTGAGTTCTCGAGCTTGTAAGTAATATAAAATATGTTTTCATCCTAAAAATCCTGCAAAACATTCATTGTGACTCGATACACGCATTTGACTCAAACAAGTACTAATGAGTTAAGGTAGGCATGCAAGTTCATGTATCCGATTTTACAAGGAAACTGCATGTTAAAGAGCGAGACTATTAAGAAAATGTGTTAGGTCACCATTTAGTAAACACAAGCATAATAATGATAGAAATGAGATGAGAAAAAGAGATTGGGTGATTATATGATAAAGAGAAATATAAGTGCAAGAGTTTCCTTAATAAATCAAAATAACCAACCAAATATTACATGATACTAAGGCTTCTATTTATAGGGAAGGAGCTAGGGCAACACTCCCTCTCCTTCCACTATCCAAATCGTGTGGGCTTTAAAGCCCATGGACCTTTTGTCTAAAGCCTAGTAAACTTGTAACTTAAACAATATTGTAAGTAAATAATAACTTAAGCAACCTATTATTACAAATGACCGAGACTTCATAAAATAATGAAAACTATGATCCCAACAATCTCCCCCTAAGGGTCGGTCATCACGGTTGCTTGACGTCTTCATCTTTGTCGTTGACTTGTGACATGTAAATCTCTAGACGTCTTCAGAATTGATTTGAATGATAATAGATGTACTTTGCTCTTTGTCTTTGTTCTTTGGTGATGATGTGGTGATTGTGTTATGAAGTAATCTGTCGTTCGTCACTCCTGCTTTTGTGGTGGTTGTCCGCCATTCCAACATACTCATACATCTTTGGACTTAGACTTTCACGTACAAGAAGTTCCTTTACATGCATTGAGATCTTTGTCTTTATACTTTGTAGATTCTTCTTATTGATGTAGAATCTTTCTTTGAACTTTGTGGTGTTAAGATCTTTGGGGGAGCTTTCTTTGACTTCAAGATGTATGTATGAGCATGTTGGAATCTACCATCATGGAAGTGAGGTACCTGCGAGTAAACAGTTAGCAATAAAACAACCGGTACTTACGGATAAGGAATTAGAGTTCATCAACAGCATATTGTGAAGACTCCCTCTAATCCTTATCCTGGTCGTTCCCATATCAGATACTCCCGAAGGAGCTTACGAGACCTACTAAGTAGTTCAATGACTGGGTGAGTCGCTGGGGATCACTCCACGACTGTAGACTACTATGGAACCACCGTAAACACTAAGCGTAACCCTTATGAGGTTACCGAAGTGACCTGCTGTCAGGGCTGTTAGATGTTGACCCTGGCAGGATTTCCGTTCAATCATTGAGAAAGACTTACGTAATCCTCTCATAAACGTTCTCGGCAGATTGCTAAGATCTGCGAAGGACTCGATAATTTACAACTGATGCCCATTGATGTAGAACACCAGATGTAGAAATACTAAGTGTGCATAAGAGATCTTTGATGTATCTCATGGCTCTAGACTCTATAAGTGCACACCTAGGTTTCCTGTGCGGAGACTGGGGAGGGGTCTCCTGCTTCAATATCAACCGTCTCTAAGAGATAGGTCGATAGATTACGCAGGTTCCCCGTGAGAATGAAACAAGTCCTTTTAAGAGAACTTGAGTGGTTAAGAAGGTTTAGTGCATTGCGTCACTGGGTCCATGACGGCTTAATCTTCAATACCGGTGTTGTCTTAAGCAACAACCAGTAGCATACGTATCCAGTGTCTACCCTAAGGTTGAACATATGGAGGGCTATTTCTTTTCACCCTTTTCTTTACTTTTCTTTTTAATTCTTCAACTCCTTCTTTCCCTTTCATTCATTTCTCCTTTTTTTGTATCATACCTAAGGACTTCTAATTCTAACTATGGGAGATGTCCTTGGGTAGATCCCTCCGGCTCTGGCGGATCATAGGACTGATATTCCTATCTTAATCACCTTATAACTCCGACAGTAGCCAAGAAACCTTTGATTGAAAATCTCTCAAAGTGTTTGTGTTAATCAAATATTTTGTTTAACACTTTGAGAGTTTTGTGTACACTTTTGAAGGGCTCCCCCTGCACATGTGCTCATAAGTATTTAATAAATTTGCACATGCGGGAGGAGCAAGCACTTTTGAATTGATCCACTTTCCGTGAACAAGACCGATTCGAGACACGCTTACATCACTAGTTAGACTAGCTTGAAGTTATTACCCGGCCTGATCAAGTTCACAGAAAGTTTCTCAAGACGGTACATTTCTACTAAGACATATCCTTTTCGAGACACGCTTACGTGGTTAGTTAAAGAGATGCATTGTCAGCTTTTAGGTGACAACTAGCTCTAGTAACTAACTTGATGTTATTACCCGTCGAGGATAAGTCCTTTCGATGTTACTAACTTGTATTATCTCGTCAATTCCTGGGTCAATACTGAGTCTAGCTCGCACATGATACAACTTAAAGCTTTGACTTCGTATATTTTAATCACTTTTTCATTTTCTCCCCCTCAAAAATAGCATATACAATGTTGTTTTTGACAAACTTTTAGATTAAAATATGCCTTTTGAGTCTTACGGAGAGATTTACCAAGAACTTTTGGTTTTGAGCAAAGTATTTTGTTTTGACAAGTGCTCCCCCTCAACAAGTGATCAGGTCTTATTGAGGTGAAATACTTGCCCTTTTGAGCAGAATTATGAAAAATCATAAATGTTTGATAAATTCTACTCAAAAGTAAGAAGCCTTCGCTCCTTATATTTAGGATTGAGGAACTGATGCGTACCTCAGGGTCCTTTCTTTACAAGTTCGGGTTGTGCACTGTAATGCGTGCAAAAGCCATTGTGAAATTCAATCAAATGAAACAATTGATATTGAAAAGAATAACCAAATGTACCAAGTTAATCTTCGTCAGGAAGTGGATCATCAAAGTCAGTGAACTTGGGTTCTGGTCTTTCGAAGAGTCTTATAGGAAACGATGGTCTGACACCGATATAGCTTTCCGGTCGTCTGATCTGTTCCCGTCGAAATAACCTTTCTTCAATCTTTAAGACAAAGTTACGAACTTGTCTTCTTGTGCTGGATTTCCATCTCGGTTGTTCCCCCTTAGCTATCTTTCGGCGATCATCATTCAACCTTTTGACCAGCCCATCACGAACAGATTTGAGTGTAACATCACAGAATTTGTGCACCTCATCGAACCTCATGAAACTTTGTAGTTGTTTGCTGTTGATGTAGGTGAAACCAAAAGGATCTTGGTTGAGAGTAAACTGTGACGTTTGATAGATTCCATCAAATGTGAATTGTGGCTTTGTCAAATTGATCTTCTGTTGGTAACTTTCCACTCCAAGCTGAAGATCTTCCATTCTTTCTTGAACTATCAATCGTCGGATGTAAAGAAGTAGTGATGCCATGAAGTTGTACTGTACATCTCTATCAAATCCACGCATTCTTCCTTTAACCTTTTCGAGATACATATCTTCGACGTCATTGAGATTAAGGTCTGGAAAGTCTGCTTCGGAGAACTTGTACTTCTTTTCATCTTGTCGTTTAACAACAATTTCACGCATGAATATGTAGTTAAACCGTTGCGTCTCTTGAATCTCCAAGATGGCGATGATCTTAGATTTTTGCTTCACATTTTCCAATGATTTCTCTTCTAATCTGCTAGTATAACCGAGACGACGGCGTTCTGGCCAGTGTTGAATGCCATGTAGAGCATCTCTGTCGTAGGCTATGATGGAGTTGCTGAAAACACGAGTAGTTTCTTCAATGGCAGGAATTTCGTATCTGGCGGCAGGTACTGAGATTGTGAGTGAGGAAGCATATTTCTTCTTGGTATTCACTTGGGTGAGTTTGATATTTTGAAGATCTTTGTTGAAGAAGTAGCTGTAGGGTAACTTGGGTTTATCTGGAAACCCTGTCAATGGTAATGGTTTTGTCCAGTCAGTGAAGTAAGGTTTTTCATGGTTCTTGGAACTGAGGTCGATATTCATTTCAGGATTTAGCCAGTCAAACTCGGCAGACATTGCACTGGCTATATTCTGCAAATGAAATTCGTATTCCACTTTGTTTCCAGATCTTTTCTTGAGGAATTCTTGTGCATCCCTATTGATTCTTCTGAGCTCCGTCTTTGTAAGCTTGTTGATCTGAAGATCCTTCATTATGACTTGGGTGAACTGTAGAGTATTGCCAGGAAGGGGTTCTTCATCTTCAAGAGGAGGTTGAGCTTGAACCATTTCTGTCAACCAGTCATTTTGAGGAGTATCGTCATTGTCGAGCCATGAATGACGTCTTTTCTTCTTGGATTTCTTAGACTTAGATGTAGCATCTTTGTCTTTAGCTTTGGACGGTGACGATGGTCCAGCATGAGAATCATGGATAGGTAGAGCACGGTAATCGGTGTCAAGTTGATCCTGGAAGTCATCAGTGTGTTCCATGAAAGTTTCTTCCTCTTCAGTTTGACCTTGACCAGTAGTTGAGGGTTGTTGTTGATTTCCAGGAGGAGTGGAGTCCTTTTGTGGTTGTAGAGAGGATGAAGGACCTGTTCCAGACTTAGGTTTGTTGCCTTTGGAGTTTGGGTCAGGATCGTCATCTTTTCTTGTCCTTTTCCGGGTTCCAGCAGCATCTTTGCATGACTCTTTGGATATGTAAGCCACCATAGCATCATACAGGCCTTTTTCTTCAGCAGTCTGTGTGGTTTTGGTGGCAATGTTGTCGAAGAGTTTGGCAAGCATGTCATTGAAGGACAATTCAGGGACGGTTGGAGTCACAGTAGAAGGTTTTGCGGTGTGAAGCGTGAATGGTGTAGTAGACAACATTTTTCTCGTAACACTTCTGATTCTGCGATCCAAGTTGTCCTTGATTGGTTCAAGAAGTTTTGCTACTTCAGGAGTGATCATATCAACAAGATTTTCAGTGAGAAAATCATGTGTTGCAGTCCTGATAAATCCTGTGTAATCAGAGTGCAAGAACTTATCGATCAGCTGCTTTGACTCCTGGAAATCGTCAACTTGTTTGGTAAGACTTGTAACCATGTTGGTGAGTTTGTAGACTTGCTCCTGAAGATCAACTGGTTGTTTCGGTTCATTGATTGAATGCTGTTTAGATGCGGTTTCTGAAGGTGTGGGAGATGAATGCTCAGGTGATGATTCGGACGACGACTCGTTGTGAGAGTTTGAAGAAGAAGCAGGAGGAGTCGGATCCTTTGGTGGAGAGTCTTGAGGAGGTGGAGGTTGTGCTGAGGAAGTCTGCTGAGAAGATGACTTAAGAAATATGTTGGTGTCGAACGCGTTCTTCTCTTCGTTTTCTTTTCTACGACGTTCCTCTGCTTCCTCTGCTTCTCGTGCAAGAAACTCTGGAGTAATGAGGTATTCCTGTTCCTGATCCGTAGCTATGTTCTCTTGTCTGCCAACATTCTCCTCTATATTAGCAGTCTCTGTCATGTTGACATCTCCTGTTTTGTCTGTATCTTTAACAGTGTCATCAGGCTGTGGAGCTGATTCTGTCGTTGTGGACACAATGGGAGGAATCATGCTGCTTGTAGCTCCTTCATGTTCCGACTGATCGATAGGTGGTGGAGTTAAAGGTTGGGACATAAGTCGGCTTTCAAGAGTTGCTTTCCTTTGTTCTTTCCGAAGTCGCTTTTCTTCAGCTCAAGTGTCGACAACTATACTCTTCAGTTTGCGTTTATCGACCAAAGGTTCAACGATTGGTTCGTCTTCAACATCATCATTGGGCTCTTGAATAGTGATCCCTTTTCTTTTTCTTGTCTCTTCTTCATAAGTTTCAAGACTTTGTTGTATGGCAATCTCAGTTGCAGGGAATCTTTCGTCAGGTGCTCTTACCCTCAGTTCATAATCTGGTTCTTCTTCTTCAGATTCCGTGTCGAACTCGGATTCGGTGTCAGAAGGTGGAGGTGTAGGTTCATCACGAAGAATGTACTCTGGAGTTACTTTCTTCTTTGGCTTGGTAGCAGGTTTGGGTTTGGATGTAGGTTTAGGTGTGGTTGAAGTCTTGGGTTTTGACATTGAAGCTGCCTTAGATCTAGTATGAGGTGATCCAGTGGTGCTTGTAGTACTCCCAGACTTTACACCTCCTTTGCTTCGAGTCTTTATAGTGGCTTCTTCCTGTACCCCTTTGTAAGCATTATCATACAGCTTGAAGTTCACCCTTTTCTTTATTTTGTCATTAAGAAGGTATTCGAGAAGCCTCATTCCTTTGATCTTGGTTGAGGAAGTGGTCGTCTTGATGAATGAGGTGGTGAAGTCGTCCTCAAAGAGGTGCTTTGGCTCATTAGGATCAGTCATCCTCTTGATGAATTCTGGAGTGTCTTTGCAGAAATGTTCAATGAGAAGCTTTGTGAATCTTGTGAATGGTATCATAGTCTTCACACGTTCGGTTTGAATATTGTGGACTATATCATTCATGATAGGAACTGCAAAGTCAATAGGTGTCAGAGTCACCATTCCCCAGAATGTTTGCAAATGTTCGAGCCTAGGATGTTCATGACCACTTTTCCTTCCTGATATTGATCTTACAACCAACAGACAGAATGTTCTCCAAGGCTGAGGGATATTCTTGGCATTAAATCGGGAAAGCTTGACTAGCGGTACGTCATCATCAACCTCATATCCTAATTCAATGAAGAAGTCAAGAAGATCCAGGTCAGGTAGTATAGGAGCAAATTCGTTGTTAGTTTGGGGCAGGAGAAGGGCTGTTCGAAGAACGTCGTGATCTACAGTGTAGTCTTGGCGATCCAATGTAACAGTGAAAGACTCATCATCCAAGTTAGCCTTAGCAGTAAGCCAGAATTGATGAAGGTAGAACAGAGGAACTGAAGTAGAACAGATAAGCAGATGTTTGCATGGATGTGCAAGTAGAATATCTTTCACAATCATGCACGAGTTCTCTGTAATTTTCAATTTGTCGAAATCAACTCGGGGATTGTTGTTGCCAATCGTGACATTGTAGTTTTTGGGAGTGATGTCATCCATGGTGAGCAGTGGAAGACTTTGTTCAGTGACGTTCTCATTGTGTTCAGCCATGTTAATCTGAAAAGCATCACCATAAACCAAACATCCAAATTTGTTACGTGTTAGCATAGTTTTGAGTTTGGTTATAGATATCTACTTAAGACAGTTAAGCACGAATGTTTCATAATGTTATGTGTGAAGTGTCATATAATGCATACTTGAAGAATCATTGATCATTAAGAATCACGAAATCAATTATACAATGCAATGTCTCATAAATAAGCACAATTGATATACACAATACATTGTTACACCACATTACACAACAACGAGTCACAACAAAGTTACATGTATACAAAGTGACAAGGCCAAAAATGAGATTTCGAAAAAATATCAAACACATTTATCGCAAATCTGTATTGAGTAAAGATTTCGAAAAAATGTTACTAAGAGTTTTATCGAGAAAGTAAATTTATCGCGAAAATCCTTATATGTAAATTTATCGAGATCTTTCCTTAATCCAAGATTTGCGAAAGTTTTCAAGTTTTCGAAAAACATCAATTTTCGATAAATCTTTTCGCAAACCTAGTGATTTCGAGATGTATTGTTCAAAGAGTAATTTCGAAAAAAAAAAAATAATTTCGAAAAAACTGAGGTTGAACAACATTATCGAAATCATGAGTTTCTCGATAAGTTTATCATAGATTGCGAAAAAACTTGAGTTTTTCGAAAAAATTCTTATACAAGAATCATTCGAATTTGACGTCAAACGTACGTTTGTTTTGCGAATTACTTATTCCAATGATTCAGGCCTGTCACAAAGATTGATAAACACCACTTAGACATAACCAATATGCTTGTTAACTAAGATCTCGATAATTATTAAGAACAAGTTCTTGATAACATAACAAATTTGAGTCTAATGAGTATCAATGGTTCTAGCATATCACAAACATATGTAGCAAGCACATTATGATTGCATTCAACACCTTTGGACTCAGATAGATGAAGATAAACTAAGAACGAGGCATACATGTATATCGATAACTAAGCATCAATGGTGTAGATCAACAAAGATATATCTAACATGTATACAAGTGATCACAGAAGCATATCCCACCAATGAAACACAACAAACAAACACAGTATCAAGCAATCTCAAATCGACCCAAAACCAAGATTTCTAAATCGAAGTAAAATTGAAGGAATGCATGGAAAAATGATGAGGATATGTTAGAAACAAGCTTTATAACAAAACCCTATCAAGAATCACACACCTAAACATGATTATAGCAGTTTTCGAAATCTCAAACCCTAGTTCTCGAATTCAATAAATCATGAGATCGAGCCGTTGGATTTACAATTAAACAAGATCCTATGTTTGTAATACCCTAGAGATTACTTAGGAACTTACAGATTGATGATCACAATGGTGGATTTCTTGATTGAATTTGGACCGTATGTTTAGAAAAGGGTTTTAGGGGTTTTGAATTATGTGAGATTTGTGAAAAACGGTTTGTTTGTTTTGTTATTATTTGAAACTTTGAGTTTAGTCACTTTTGGTCCCTTAACTTTTAGATATACTTACTTGAGTCCTAAAGTTAAATGGCAAACATGCGTAACATCACGATATACTTCCGTTAACCTAACTTATGAAGTCCTTACTACGGGATGAGACAAAGGGATGTTTAAAGAACGTCCACACACTCCGAAGTACCGTAAAATACGAAAAATATGCAAGTATACCAATTAAAATTCGTAAAAATTTAAGCGTGACTCCCCCTCAACACTTGTAAAATTATAGCAAAGTGTTGAATTGAAGCGATATACTTGCATTTTTTTTTTTTAAGTGGAAAAAATGAAAAATCTTTTTGTGTTTTGATTTGTTTATAGTTTAAAAAAAAAACATTATACAAAGATAGTTTCGATGTTTGACGATCAATTGTGTTTTAAAAACATTTCCAGATCTTCTGGAGTCAAACATCGCATACCAATTTGGTGAACTAGACTAGCAAACCTTGATGGTGCTAAAGATTTGGTAAGTAAGTCCGCCAATTGGTACTCAGTTCCAACAAAATAAAGTTCAACGGTACCCTTTTCCACATGCTCTTTGATGAAGTGATATCGGAGATCGATGTGTTTGGATTTGCAATGATGTACTGTGTTGCAGGAGATAGCAATAGCACTTTTGGAATCACAGTAGATAGGAATCTTGTTGAATAGGTAGCCGTAATCCTTAAGTTGTGATCTCATCCAGATGACTTGAGCACAACAAGCAGACATGGCTACGTATTCAGATTCTGTAGACGACAGTGATGTGCAGTCCTGCTTCTTAGATTGCCATGACACAAGTTTGTCTCCGAGAAATTGTAATCCACCAGATGTACTTTTGCGTGTGTCTAAACATCCTGCATGGTCAGCATCTGAAAAAGCAATTAGTTCAAAACCAGAATCCTTCGGATACCAGATTCCCAAGTTAATGGTTCCCTTTATGTATCGAAGGATTCGTTTGACCTCACTGAGGTGTTTTTCAGTTGGTTTAGACTGATAGCGAGAGCACATGTAGACAGCAAATACTATATCAGGTCTACTAGCTGTGAGATACATGAGGGACCCAATCATACTTCGGTATTTTGTAGGGTCAACAGGAGTCCCATGTAAGTCAGCATCTAGTTTTGTGGTATAGCCCATCGGTGTATTATAAGTATCACAAGACATCATTCCATGTTTCATTAAAATTTCAAGAGCATATTTGGACTGATTTATAAAAATTCCACGGGGTGATTGATGAACTTGTAGTCCTAGAAAGAACGAAAGTTCACCCATCATGGACATTTCAAAATTATCTTTCATTAATTTTGCAAAATCATTAGAGTAACTTCGTTTTGTTGAGGTAAAAATAATGTCATCGACATATATTTGAACAACAAGTAAGTCCTTCCCGTAGGTTTTTGTAAATAATGTTGGATCCACCGATCCTTTAGAAAATTTATTGGCCAGCAAGAAAGTGGACAGTTTGTCATACCATGCCCGTGGCGCTTGCTTAAGTCCGTAGAGTGCCTTTTTGAGTCTGTAAACGTGATTAGGACGCTCAGGATCGACGAAGCCTTCAGGTTGGCTAACATAAACTTCTTCACGGAGTTCTCCATTAAGAAATGCTGTTTTCACATCCATTTGGTAAACCACCATATTCCTGTGTGCAGCATAAGCCAAAAAGATCCGAACAGCTTCATGTCTAGCCACTGGAGCAAAGGATTCAGCAAAGTCAAGACCTTCAAGTTGGGAGTATCCTTTCGCTACCAGACGTGATTTGTTGCATATGACAGTCCCTTCTGCATCAAGCTTATTCTTCCAGATCCATTTTAACCCGATGACAAAGACTCCGTCAGGTCTTTCAACTAATTCCCAGACTTCTAATCGTATGAACTGTTGAAATTCCTCTTGCATAGATTCAATCCAGTTGTCATAAGTCATTGCTTCTTTGATGTTCTTTGGTTCTTCGTGACAAACTGTGAGTGCATATATACAAGTTTCTCCATCAGTGTGAAGTCGTTGTCTTGTCATTACAGGTGCATCTGGATGGCCAATAATATGAACTAGTGGATGGTCTCGAGTCCATTTGTGTGTTGAAGGGTGTAGTTGATAAGTATCTCGCATGTTAGCAGGATCCAAATTGCGTGTTGACGATTCAGCTATATCAGGAACTGTAGTAGCCGGTGCAAACGGATTAAAGAAAGCATCAGGATCATGCTCTGCGGGTTGTGGAACTGATTGTTGTGTTGGATCTTCAGCTGGATTGCGGGAGTTAGAGCCAGTTTGTTCTGCTGTAGATGGTGATACAATTGGAGGACCGTCTCTCTCAACACTTGTAGTGGTTTGTTGAGGTGAGTCTGGTACTGGAATGTTATCAGGTTGAGCAGCGGAATTAGGTGAGACCTCAGTAGGACGGTATTCAATTGTGTCATCAAATAGTGGAGCAAACAAGGTTTCTAATTCTTTGCGGTTAAGTGGCAATGGTTCAGCCGAAGAATCCGGAGAGTTAAGACGGTTGAATTCGGGTCCTAAGCTGTGTTGCTCAGAAGCCATGTGTGTGAGTTCATCAAAATTAGCGTGAATGGTTTCTTGAATTTCTCTTGTACGACGATTCCATATTCGAAAACCTTTGGAATTTTCACAATATCCAACGAACACTCCGATGTCAGCCTTTGCTTTAAGTTTACCTAAATCATCACGATCATTCTTCGGATAACAAAGTGCTCCAAATACATGAAAGTAATCGATGTTCGGTTTTCTTTTGTGAACAATTTGATAAGGTGTTTTGCGATGACGTTTTGTGATCATGCAACGGTTTTGGGTATAACATGCAGTTGAAACAGCTTCTGCCCACAAGTAATCTGGTAATTGAGCATTAATCAACATAGTTCTAGCAGCTACCACTAACGTCCTGTTGCGTCTTTCAACAACTCCATTCTGTTCTGGGCTTCTAGGAATAGAGGTTTGATGTTCAATTCCCACTTTCTCATAATAAGACCTAAGGGTCTGATTCTTGAATTCAGTTCCATTGTCAGTTCTGACTATTCGTACCGTGTTGCGTAACTGAACTTGAATTTTAGTGAGAAAGGTGATGATCATTGAAGGAGCCTGATCTTTGCTTCGTAAGAAATAAACCCAAGTCCATCTGGAGAAGTCATCTACAATTACTAGTATGTAGCGTTTACCGTTGATACTTTGAACACGCATCGGTCCACATAAATCCATATGAAGCAATTGTAAAACATGATTCGTACTTTGCTCAGGTTTTGATGGAAAATGAGCACGAGTACTTTTTCCTTGTTCACAGGCTGGACATAAGTGATCTTTGGTAAAACGGAATCTTGGAAATCCATCAACAAGTTTATAACGAGCAAGGTCAGTCATGGTTTTGAAATTCAAGTGCGAAAGAGGTTTGTGCCATAACCAAGATTTAGTTGATTCTGCTTTGGAGAGAAGACATATCGGAGATGTTGCAATCATATCTGACATTGATATTGTATAAAGATTGGAGCCACGTGAGCCAGACATAAGATCGTTTCCTTGTAAGTCACGAACAAAGCAAGTTTTCTCATGAAATGCAACTTCTAGATCCCCATCACAGAATTGACCAACAGAGAAAAGGTTGTGTCCAAGGCCTTCCACATAATAAACACGGCTGATTTCGATGTTCCCACTTACATAGTCACCATATCCCATGATTAGAGCGTAATGATCATTCCCGAATCTGACAGTACCAATGAACTTTGAGACAAAGTTTTTCAACAGTTTGAGATTGCCTGTCATATGTCGGGTGCATCTGCTATCAACAATCCAGAGAACGATATGTACCACCTGCATCACAAGAAGAAGACACAGATGGAACAGAAGTAAGGGTGGAACCCAAAGACAGTGCGGGTTCCTGTTGGTTAGAAACACATTTATTCAACAATTTAGGAATCCATTTAAAGTCTGGTTTGTGTTGTAACCAACGTTGCCAATTCCAACTAGTTTTTGCTTTCTTAATGTTAAATGCACTAGTAGTTGGCTCATTCCTAGATTTGTTCTCGGCACCTATGGGGGTAACTTCAACTTCATTAGAAACCATAGTAGACGGCTTTCCTAAATTAGACTTGGAGGCAATTGTGGGCCTAGAAGGAATGCGTGTCCTACGTTTCTTATGACGATAAAGTAGAGAATTAGCGATACATTTTGTATGATCACCAGATGAAACACTTTTACGACAAAACACACAGGATGCATTAATATTGAAAACATTCAAAGGTTCATCATTCGTTACATTTAGATTTTGATTACAATTTGCCAGATTAGAATCTAAATCTGATGCAACATGAGTCTTATTCAAGGTCCTAAGTTGATCTTCTACTTCTTGGGCTGCTAGTTGTCCTTTCTTACGTTGCAAGATCCTATTCTTCTTTTTACTTTTTCGCTTGGGTCTGCTAACGCTAGGAGTGGAGACTAGTCCTGTAGAAGTGGAGTTACCAACATTAGTGTTTTGAACAACCTTTCCTTTATCAGTTTTGTCTACGTGATACATTCCTGGTGCTATTACCGTGGTGTCAACAAACTTTCCTTTTTGTAGTATCTTAATTTTCTCTTTCAAATCAATGATGATGTGATTCTTATCCTGAATATTTGACTCAAGTATGCCATTGCAATATTTAATGTCAATGTGGTTTTGTAGAAATGCGTCATTTTCAATTTTTAAATCCGCAATTTCTTGCTCGTATTTGAGACACAAACTTTTGAAAGACTCATTGTTTTTGCAAAGCTGACAAGAGGTTGAAAGATTTTGTTTTTGAAGTTCCAATTCTCGTTCAATACTTTGAGCTTGACACCATTCAATCCTCTGTTTGAGTAGACAAATTTCTTTTGAAAATTGTTTTGTCACATCATCATTTGAACTTCTCAACTTATCATTTTCCTGTTTGAGTGTCTCAATTTCCGCTTTCAACAAGTTATTATCAACACAAAGATCATCCTTAAGCATAGAAGTACCAGATTTATAGAGATCATTCATGATAACAGACAAAATATCAGCAGTGAGAACTTGTTCCAAGAGTCGATCAGCATCGTTTTGTAAAACTCGATTTCTTTGCTTTTGAGCCAAAATTTCATTTTCAGTTGAGTTGAAAACGTTTATCATGTTTGTAACCTCGTTTTGAAGTTCCTGATCCCAACGTGTAGCACAGAGACGGAGGTGTTGGACAATTGGCAGCATTTGTTTTTGAAAAATATCTCTTTTTTCTCGCTCGTAAGCGGATTGAAAAGTTTCAACTTTTATTTCAGAATTGCGTGCAATTGTTTCCTCCAAAATTTCGATGTCTTCCATAAAAGTTTTGAAATAATTTAAGACACGACAACTTTTTGGTAAAGGTGTAAGTTCAACGGATGATGGTAAAGGACCATTTATTTGTGCTACAGTTTGGACAGGGACCGCATTAGAAGATGAAACATATGACTCTTCAACAAACCATGATTTCTCAGGTACGTCCTTTTGAGTAACAAAAGATTTAGAAAGAGGTGGAGCTTTGGAATAGTCATATGGTGTCCAATATTGAACATAACTCATTTTAGATCGACTCTCGTCTTCAAGTTCTTCTTCTTCCTCAGTATCAAAAACAACAGCACGCACAATTGTATTATCAAACATGTGGTCCATACTGTAAATCTTAGGATTTTCTTTAAATGCATTGTGAAGAAACATTGATTTAAAATTGCAAAGTGCAAATCCTTTATCGGGTCTCGGTTTTAAAGCAAATTTTTGAATTGTTGTGACAGAGTTCCCGTGTTTGTAAACAATGTGACAAAATTCATTGAGTTGTTTTTCAAGATCAACAATATCACCGAGTAAGTCATCGATATACTTCCTTTTTCGTTTTTTATGTTCACAAAACTCCTTATTGCAATTTGACAATTCTGTTTCTGTTTTTGAAAGAACTATTTGAAGACGTTCAACTTGCATTTTCAATTCACACTTTTCACTTTCGAGTTTTGAAATCAACTTTCCGTTTGACTCAATTAAATCTTGTATTTTGCGTTGAAGATATTGTTCTTTATTGTAAGAATCTTGAAAAGCTTTTTCAAAACTTTTTGCATTTTTAATCTTTTCTTCCTGATTTGAAAGTTGAATTTTATAACATTCAATATCTCTTGCAAGTGACGCATTTTGTTCTTTTAAAACTTTATTTTTCTCGTTGCATTTTATTATTTGCAATTGTTGAGCATCCAGTTGTTTAGATAACAATATGAGGTCAGGGTCTGGATCAAATGATGGTTCATGTTGTTCTAAATGATCATTTTTATCATTCTCAATAGGATCATCAAATGAAACAACTGTGTCATCATCAAATATGACAACTGTGCTTATTTGTTCATCTGTATGAGAGGATGAAAATGATTTAGATGGAACGACTTGCGCCATATCTGATTCAGAAGCAGAGGGTGATGCTATTTCATGTATTAAGCATGCTTTGTGGTCATGTACCTGAGACAAGCCGTCAGTGTCATACACTGGACCTGAATCATTAAGCTGAAGTTCCTGCATGTTGGCCATAAGCATCACAGCTGCATTAGCTTCCAGATCTTCCATGTCATCATCATTGTGCACATTTGCCATGAAGTTGTTGTCTTGTTCAGGGAAATGTCCATCTTTTTCATCTTGAAGAGCCATGAGTAATGCTTGCTTGTGAAACTTACTACCCCGAGTTCTCGGTTTGGGACATGCTGTCGCTATATGACCTTGTTCATTACAGTTATAGCACCACACTGCATTCCCTGAGTTGGAGTTCTTAGTAGCAACTGGTTAAGACCTTTGATGAGAAGACCCTGAGTTGTTCATGAACCCCGCATTGTTACTAAACCTCTGACCATTCCCATAATTTCCTGAAGAGCTTCCTGAACCAGATCGACCATAGCTACGCTTTTGAATTTCCACTCTTCCATCATTGACAACAGCTTGATTCCTTGTGTTAGAAGATGAACGTTGACGGTTGTTTGTTTTGTTTGAGAATTTGCTAAAAGCACGAGCAATAAGAGCAAGTCCCTGATTCAACGTGTTAAAGTCATCATCGTCATCGTCATTGGAATTTGAGTAGTACATAGCATCATTGTTGTTTAAGGGAACCAGTTGAGTAGAGGCATTCTGTGGAGATGAATCATAAGGGACCATTTGGTTCGAGGTAGAAGATTGTGGATAACTGAAGTAGTTCTGCTCTTGAACATATGCATGATTTGACATTGGTGGTGGAGCATAGTGAGACTGAGCTACGAGAGCCAAAGAATTTGGTGTAGAAGTTGGTGTGTATCCTCCACGTAGAGCTCGATCTTTTTCCACTTCAGGTTCATGGTGTTTCAGAAAGTCATACAACAAACCATATGGAGCATCATGAAGATTCTTTGTTTGACGGACAAATGTCTCATATTTATGCCAATCAGGGCCAAGACTACCAACAAATTTGGAGTTCACAGCGATCCTTGGTACTGTGATTTTGTGACGTTCCAGATCATTGACCACATTTGTGAAACGATGATAGTAGGATTCAAGTGACTCTCCTGGTTCAATTATGATGTCAGTGTATTCCATGTAGAGTTTGGATTCCATATCATCTTTGTTCAATTGAGTGCCTTCCATAAGGAGATGAACATGTTCCCACATAGCTTTGGCTGTTTTCTGAGCATCGACACTTCGATAAATTGGATTTGGTATTCCTTGAAGTATATAAGCCATTGCATACTCATCAGCTTCACGATGTAATTTCTGTTCTTCTGTGAGTAGAGATTCTGGAAGAGGTCGATCACCAGGAGGACGTGGAGGATCAGCATGTGGATCACCAGCTTCAAATCTTGTTGGCCACTCAAATGGTCCTTCAAGTATCACTTGCTTCACGAATTTCCCATGAGGTTTCTTTAATTCAAGAAATTGTAAGAATCGACTTGACCATTGAACATAGTTCCTAGGTGTTAGCATTGGAGGTGTTTCAAGTGATCTTGCCTCATGTCGGGATTGTTGAGTTGTAATAACTTCACACATTCTGTCAAATCAGTGAGGTTGTTTGGAGGAAAACTAAGTGTTTTGTTGTGGCACTTGATATGGTTGTTGTTGAGGAATGATTTGATGTTGTTGCATCATTAGGTAATGATGTAGTGGATTATACGTTTGTTTTTTAGAAGGTTGTAGATACAGTGGTTGCTGATGGTATTGTTGTTGCTGATACTGCTGATGTTGATGTTGCTGAGTATGAGGGAAGTAGTGATTAGGTGGTTGAGACATCTTAGAACACTTGTGTAATACTGGATCTTGTAGAAAGTATAGAATTAGCCAAGTATCGAAAAACTTTTGCCCAACTTCAGATTGCGAAATTTGTCTTTAACTGTGATTGCGAAAAACAGTGATTTTGAAAAAATCAATGATTGCGAAACTTCTGATAAGGATTGCGATAATATCAGGTTCTCGAAATTAAGGGATTTCGAAAATTGTCAGGTTTTCGAAATTAAATGATTTCGATACTTTTCAGAAAGTTTTCGCAAAACTAAGAGGTTTTCGAAACTTTAGAAATTTTCGAGAATCAGTGATCGCGAAACTTATACAAGTTTGCGAAAGGTGTGTAATTTCGAGAAAAAAAAAAAAAAAAAAAAAAAAAAAAAAAAAAAACAGATGTTTTCGAAAAACACAAAGTCAACGACCCAGTTTTCGAAATTGTACAATTTCGAAAACGTTACCAAAAGTCGAAGTATTTTACTTTCTTATACAAGAAAGAAAAATACTGATTCCACAATTACGAAGTCGACGTAGAGCACTTTGAGTAGATCTCGAAATAGGGACAATTAAGGTTCTCGATAATATGGCGAATAGTGTTTTCAAAGAAAGCAAATCTAAAACGCGTTTTTTTTCTTAAAGATTCTTGTACTTTTAGGTATAAAATGAAGATTTCTTGAAGAAAGTTGAAAACTTGATAATTTTTATAAAAAACACCAATGTTTTCGAAAACAAGTACAAGAAACCCAATTCGAATTTTGTGATAAAAGTTTTGAACTTTTTGATTGTTTTGATTTATAGAACAAGTTTGTAAGCAAATATGTGCTAAAAACCAAGGAACAAGCAAGAAAGTGCAAAAATTTAACAAAAATTCGATTGAAAATAGAGAAAAAAAACGTTTAAGAGTAAAACTTCAATGAAAAAACTATAACTACACCTTCTTCCGGCGAATGATACCACTTGTTAGGTCACCATTTAGTAAACACAAGCATAATAATGATAGAAATGAGATGAGAAAAAGAGATTGGGTGATTATATGATAAAGAGAAATATAAGTGCAAGAGTTTCCTTAAGAAATCAAAATAACCAACCAAATATTACATGATACTAAGTCTTCTATTTATAGGGAAGGAGCTAGGGCAACACTCCCTCTCCTTCCACTATCCAAATCGTGTGGGCTTTAAAGCCCATGGACCTTTTGTCTAAAGCCTAGTAAACTTGTAACTTAAACAATATTGTAAGTAAATAATAAGTTAAGCAACCTATTATTACAAATGACCGAGACTTCATAAAATAGTGAAAACTATGATCCCAACAAAATGATATTATAGCTAGTAGGATCTTACGATCCCGATCCAATCATACGATCATGATCTTGCAAAGACGAAAACGATCCTGGGTAGGATCTGATCCCGATCTTGAAAACCTTGCATCTTACCATATGTACTCTTTGGGCCATTTTTTAAATACCAGATACACTAAAATACAAATGTACGTACCTTTAATACTTTTAGTTTTAAACTTTTAATACTTTTAGTTTTTATACTTTT
Organism: Artemisia argyi; assembly: GCA_030686995.1. Taxonomy (NCBI): domain Eukaryota; kingdom Viridiplantae; phylum Streptophyta; class Magnoliopsida; order Asterales; family Asteraceae; genus Artemisia; species Artemisia argyi. The sequence goes on along the minus strand of CM060688.1, from coordinate 120,904,587 downwards.
AATCATTTTAAACTTATCTATACATCTTATAATGCATCTTTGACTGTCTCTCTTCCAATTTATTAAGATTTTCATTTATACATTTTAATTAAATACAACAAATTAAGCTATATGTACAATCATTTTAAGCATTAGCACCTACACACATTGACTGGTCAGCACTTATAATTAATATATATAACATTTAAAACACCTTTTCAATTAAAAGTTTCATTCATAAACCACAATGTACAAACAAATCAAGCTGCTAAACACTCTCTTCATAAAATTTGTAAGACATTTTAAGCATAATTTTTTTTATAAGTGGACTTGGTCACTCAAATAATATATCATTTTCTCATAACTTCAACAGTTTATCATGCATCTAAAAATATTTTCGCTATCTGTATAGTAATTTTCATCGTAAATAAATACTACTAGTAATATATAGAGCGTTCGCCAAAACTTTAATTACAGGGTACCTCCCGCCGCAACGCGCATGTGCCCCGCTAGTAATATATAACATATGCAAAGCTTATCAAACACACATTACTTATAATATAATTTACAAAGCTTATCAAACACACTTCACACACTCCAACATATACTTAATACTCTATCTCACACTCACACACAGCTAAGCCTTGTTCTTTCTTTCTCTCTCTCACTACTACACCCTAAGTTAGATCAGAAGCATATGGTAACATACTTAGATCGCTTCTATATTGACCCTAAGTTTGACAGATGATTTGGTTTATCTGATTATTTAGTTGTTTTTTTGGTTTATCTGATTATTTCCTTGTTTGTGTTTATTTAATTAGTGTTATTTAGTGTTAATGTTTATGTATGATCTGTATATTTGTGTTTCTTAATGTTAGGGTTTATGGTTGTTTTTTTAGTTTTAGTGCAAATATTTAGGCTAAAACATCCAAGTATCAAAGATGGAAGAAGTATCAAGGATGGGTGAACCGACACCACTTTCAAGTATGAACATAAACTTGTTCTGGTGTTGTTCATCCATTATTGATTCATCTTTGTTCTTTGTCAAGGATGGGTGAACCGACACCACTTTCAAGTATGAAGATAATATGTATCTGTATCAAAGATGAAAGCAGTATCAGTGATGGATGAAAAGACACCACTTTCAAGTATGAACATAAACTTGTTCTGGTGTTTCATCCATTACTGATACATCTTTCCTCTTTACCAAAATACAGAAACAATGAAAATATTTTATCTTAGGATTAGGTTGAAGTACAATAAACATATCAAGAACTTAAAGAGTTTTTTCATGTATTTAGTTACAATGAAAATATTTTCATTGCATTGTTGATATAAATTTAATATGATTTCATTGATTCATAATTAGCTCTCTAATGTCGTAGGACCTGCATAACTAATATGTATGTTCATCACATTTAAGTGAGCAATATAAATGATAGTAAGAATTTGGTTGCTAAGAACTTAAAGCTCAATTATCAGGGCAGATCTATCTAACGATGTAGATGGGTTCCATTGCTTTAACTAGACCCCATTTTCTAACGATGTTTAATGGTTCTTTCAATAATCAAGATTAAACATCGTTAGAAAACGGGGTCCAATTAAAGAGATGGAACCCATCTACATCGTTAGATAGATATGGCCTGATCATTGAGACGTCTTCAATGCGATAATGATATAGTGTGTATTGTTCATGATAGGCCACACTCCTTCATTATCGCATTCGAAGATGAGTGATGTTACTTAGACTCTATTCTTTACTCAACATTTGTAGATTGTTTGTATCACTCTGTTTGCTTTATATATATGTATGATGTATTTTTGATACAAGAATTATGTTGCATTTGTATTGAGAGAATAAGGAAGAAAAGTGGCGGATGTGTGTGCGAATATTTAGGCTAAAACATCCAAGTATCAAAGATGGAAGAAGTATCAACATGGGTGAACAGACACCACTTTCAAGTATGAACATAAACTTGTTTTGGTGTTGTTCATCCATGTTGATTCATCTTTGCTCTTTGTCAAAATATAGAAACAATTATCAAGTATAATTTGTAGGTTCGATGCTTGAATTTAGCGTCTTCGTCTTCCAGCATGTTGGTAGGTTAGAGATTCAAGGTTGAGTAATATGTTGTTGTTGGCTAGGGTAGAAAGGATGGTAGTTCATTGCATTGTTATTATAAGTTTAATATGATTTCATTCATGCACGATTAGCTCTCTAATGTCGTAGAATCTACATAATTAATATGTTTGTTCGTCACATCTAAGGGAGCAATATAAATGATAGTAAGAATCTGTTTTCTAATAACTTAAAGCTCAATATTAGGGCAAATCTATCTAAAGTTGTAGAACGGTTCCATTATTTAATTTGGAAAACCTCTACTACCGTTATTAGACAGTGTCCAAAAAACAAAGCAATGGAACCTTTCTGCAACTTCAGATAGATCTGGCCTGATCATTGAGACGTCTTCAATGCGATGATGATATAGCGTGTATTTTTCATGACAGGCCACACTCCTTCATCATCGCATTCAACATGAGTGATGTTACTTAGACTCTATTCTTTACTTAACATTTTTAGATTGTTTGTATCACTATGTTTACATTCCATTCTTTTTTATGATCTATATGAGTCTGTAATTTCAACATACCTTTCCATTCTAAGCTCCCATACAGTTCCTTTTATTTTTTCAACAATCTAGCAATGTGGCTGGTGCAGTCCTTTGCTCAAAGGGAGTTGAAACGATAAAAGGAGCTGTAGCGGGAACTTAGACGGGTTACGTATGTTGGTTTCAATATACCTTTCCATTCTGAGTTCCCATACAGTTCCTTTTGTTTTTTTCAACAATCTAGCAATGCGGCTGGTGCAGTCCTTTACTCAAAGGGGGTTGAAACGACAAAAGGAGCTGTATCGGGAACTTAGAAGGGTTACGTATGTTGGTTTATTGCATTCAAATCTTTTTTATGATCTAAAACTAACCATCCACCAAGTAATGTGGCCATTGGAGTTCCAAGAACAAAGGTTGTTTCAAATATACCTTGAATTGCAACATTATCTTTTATTTCATTTACACTATATTTTTTTTAAATTTTAATATATTTTTTTATTTTTTTGCAGAAATCATACATTGACAGCAGTGACTCAAGTTCATTTCACATATCAAGCAGTTCTGAAGGTCCTCTAAATACATGGGCAGACAACTTTCCAAAGGGATATTCTGGATCAGGCACAAAAAAGGAAGATGCTAGGAAGGTTAAAACTCCAAAAAAGACTGCCAAAGAGCTTTTTGATGAGAGGGTTCAGGTGCTAGGCCTGCCCAATGCTAAGACTTGTGAAGACAAGGGTATAAAACCATGGGAACCAAAAATGCCCAAAGTTTGTTCAAAAGGGAAGGGTAAAAAGAAAATGTATTAGTTGAGTTAGGAAGTAATTTGAATAAACATGTGTAATCCGTTTGTACTACTTTATTTGACTTTATGAATAAACATGTTGTCATTGCTCAATTTTCTCATTAATCAACTGAATATGAATTGGTTAATTTTTGTGGCATTTTATTTTTATCCCTAGCAGCATTAAGTTATGCCAAGCAGCATTAAGTTCTGAGTTACTAGCATTCACCCAAATTCCAATCCAAGTTTTCTTTGAACACTAAGAAACATAAGATAAGTTTTCTTTGAACACAAAAACATTAAACTTCAAAGAAATAACATAATAATGATTAATATCATCTTACATCAGGGTTAATTCAATGAAAATTATACAAAGGCATTTTGAATGCCTTTGTAAATATCAGTAATGTTTCCACGGATTTGTTCTATTTCTTGATTCCGAACATTAACTTTGTTCTGATGCACCAGTATGATCTCTTGGTCTTTCTTGTTTTGTTCTTCCAACCGCGTGATTCGTTTGTTGTAAAGTTCAACCAACTGTCGTTCAGTATTGGCCTTCAGAATGGCATTTGTCCCAGCACTCCTGGGTTATATCACTACTAGAAAAAGGGCTATCCTTGAATCCAAATGCGAGTCAAGAAGAGGTCTTATGAAGCGCAAATGCGAGTCAAGGAAAGACCAGTCATAAATCTTCATGACTCGCATTTGTGCGTCATCCCTCTATGACGCGCACTTATGACCCACGTTTTATGACTCTCCTTTTTGCGTGTCATAACCTAATTTAAAAAAAAAATAATTTTTTCCAGTTCCTAATTTTCTATTAAATGACAATTAAAAACCTGATAATACAAAATTAAAAAATATCAAAATAACGCATTTCATATATTAAAAACCTGATAATACAAAATTAAAAACACAAATGTCAAATATCAAAGTCAATGAAACACAAATAAGAGTTCATATCAGATACATAAGTCCACATTATCATGCATTGATAAGTGATGAAGATGCCACTGAGCGTGCTATCTTTGCTGCTTCAGCTTCACTGCCTGCACCAGTTACCGTCACCTGCACAATTGGCACACATCCCACTTTCCTTTCAAGACATCACCAATGACTTCATCTAACAGTGTGGTGTCTACAGCTTCCTGCAATTTTGAACCAACCTTATGTTTACATATCCTGAGCTAATTAGTACAAACATAATAAATATTCTATCTTACATAGAAAAGAGAGACACCTGAGCTGAAGATATGACATTTGGCAAAAAACGAACATAACGATGACTACCATAAACAGCAGAGCTAACATCAAATCCACTGCCAACTTTCCCTTGAGCGATACAATGCGCTGTTTGAGCGATCATATGCACTAAATCAAGATCCAAAATTTTATCATTCTTTTGATTTGTACTATAAAGTGAAATATCAACAACTCCAAGATAATTTAGCAAAGCAGCTACTACAGCAGTTGTCATAGCTGCAGACGACCCTAATCTAGTTTTTGCAACTTCTGGTTTGCAATCTTCTAAATTTGATTCTTCGGCATTGAAAGTAATTGATGTGAATGGCTGAAGAGTGGCCAATGATTCTGGGACTAAAGGGAGCCCACGTGCTTCAATCTAAATTAGTACAATTTTCTTGTAAAAAACTGAAATAGCAATACGTTAAATTCACAATATGGATGGATATATACCTGATTCCTATATGAATAGAAGTCATTGCAACCTAGGATTGTAATATCCATACCTGCAGAAATGATCAGTTAGTCATCAAAGTATCGAGTTCATTATTATTCAGTAACACGTGTAACATAACAGGCTAAAGAATTTTACCTTGTGACAGTAATTTTAGCAATTTATTCCTTTTATTCTTGTTGAGTTTGGTGTATGCTGCTGCTATGGAATATTGGACTGCATACCCGACAAAGGGGTTCCTTGATTCACTAAAAAGTTCTATTTTCTAATAATATTCCGCTTCAGCACAACCCATACCAAAGTTACTCCTTTGACTCAAACTGCCTTGACCCTGTACCCAACCCCGTTCAATCCACCCATTGTATTATCATAGATAATGTACCGAGAAGAATGCCGACCGTCTTCTTCATAAGACCGGTGACATGTTTAATGTTTGCTATTAATGAGAGTCAATTTGACACACTAAAAGTTTTTATTAACATTGGACAAAAACTGTTTCGGGCCAGCACAAACAGGCCCGAGCCATCTCAATCCATACCAAAAATACTCACCAAGACCCGGCCCATCAGGCGTGACAGAAATAATATTCTGACGGCATTTTATGCATTGTAGCACTAGGCTAAATCTATTAAAAATACTCACTTGTCTCTACTGGCAGTAGCTTTTTCTCTCGTTTCCTGAATTTTATCTTTATCTTTCACAAGAGCGATAAGAATCTGCGACTTCGTCCTTATATTGTTCCCTTGATCCCTCCCCGTAGAATCAATATATTGAAAGCTCGACAATTTCTATCACAAAAAAAGAGCGTTTTTATAGCTACTATGATTCTTAAATAAACAACTTAATAATAAAGTTTCAAGGCAAAACAAATCGTACTTCTATCTGGTATGCGTGTTCTCTAATATCTTCAATGACACGTTCCGACCCATTTGCAACCAAATATTCAAGAACAGTCAGACCCTTGTACATGTGGCGCCAGTTCTTCCCACTGTCACTAAGACGCTTCCAAACTACTGACATGATGATTTGGTTTTCATGGCTGTACATCATGACATAAGATTAATTTATTTTGGCCAAAAATTATTCATTACGTTCTGCGATATGACCAAAAAAACAAAAAATGTGACATAATAGTTTCTTGAAGCCTGAGAAATATCAGTAAGATGAGCTCCATGTGGACCCCATGGGTCGTTGCTGGTAGCATCAAGTACCTACAAGACATAAAAATTAAGTAACAATATATCCAGTTCTCTTTTATTTCTTTGAAATCTACACAAAATTTGATGCACGCGATTTAAAAGAAGGGGAAACTCATCTTCTGTTCTATTGAAGGAACTTTAAGAACTTTCTTATTAACACCTCTTTTACTGCATAATGAAAACACGAAATCATGCATCATGTAAGATGAGGTGGTCATAGTTCATATAATAATAAAAGTCTTAAATAACTTACATGTCCCTAAACGCCTTCTTCATTTTCACGGGGATGGTTCCAAACCTTATTTAGCTAAGGCACACACTTGAATCCTATATAGGCACAGCTGAAAACAGAAGACCAATAACGATACTCAGGATCATGGTATAACCGAACCATAATTGCATAAAATAGCACATCTTTTCAACAAGTTATCTACCAGAACATCATAATTTGTCGAAAGATTTGTATATTTGCATTTAAATTTCGAAAGTGATTACGCAAATAGTACAGGGCATAATGAGATGTATTTTTACCACATGAAGCTGTGATTAGTCTACCATTTGACAATCATTTTCATTGCAGCTAATATCAATCTAACTATTCAAAACCTTATCACATAACTATACACAAAACCAAGTTATTCACCATTACTTAACAATCAAATAATCACTTTCAAAACACCCATCCAACGACCACCTATATTCATTAATAAACTACCGCCATAACTTAAACATATACTTAGTCCACAGCTACAGTTCAAAACAATTTAAAACTAAATCATTAAACATAACAAATAAATAAACCATTTAACCCTAATAAATCACATCAACATCTTAGCTAAAACTAAAACATACCGAAACAAAACCGAGAGCAGCCACTTTAGGCTCTCGGTGGTGGTCGAAGGCCAAGAGAAGCAAAAACACACTCTCGTGGGTGGAGTTTGAATCGACACAAAACACACCCAAAATAAATATTCTCAGATTTTACACAACTAATAATAAGCAGATCCGAACACAAACCGAACCAAACAATATCCAAAACCACAAACCACGACACTAGTCGTTTACAAAACAAATTTCTAATCCGTTCTATCATAATACAATTTTCAGTTTTATAATTGAATAATAAATAAAAAGAAAAACCTCATTTTGAAATCTTGAAGAGTGGGCAGGAGAGAAAGCATCGACGGTGGTGGCGGCACAGATGGTTGTGTAATACTCCGTAAAATCCCAGGTCATTTATTAATGCTAATTATCGACACTATTCTTAACTAAGCCACTTTGCGGGCTAATTTGAAATTTTTATATGAAACACTGTTTGTTTGACACCCGATTGTTTAGAACACCGTTGGTTTGTCACCCGATTATGTTTGTCACCCGACTGTCACTCTTGGATGTCACCCAATGAGGTTAACACCAGTAACTCCCACTTGCGACCCGACACCCTAAATTGGACACCGAGACATTATTAATATAATATATAACAATATGTATATATTAATTATTACAAATTTTATTATTACTAAGTATATATGAGTATATATATACGTATGGCAACACCGTTTATATATTCATGGTTTTCACAAACCGACACCGACACCGAAATTAAATTCACAATTTTACGAATCACCGACACCCCGTCATTTGTGGGCCGACCACAAGCCCACACGGATTTTTCTCTCTTTGAGACACTTGGGCCGAAACACCCTCACAAGCCCACACATTTTTCTTTTTTCCTTGTTTCGTTTTGGGCTGAGTTATCACAAGCCCACATGGCTCATTTGTTTTCTTTTCCTTTGCGTATCATGCCAAACGAAAATAGAAAGAAACCAACTCCTTTGTCTTCATAATACTACACACGTTTTTTTGAGTCCATGTCTCCTATTCACAAGACACAAACATGCAACCCCTCCATTGACTTTGTTCCTAGCAACATCGAGCCACCATGGAGCCGTCAAACCTTTGGTCGATCGGATTATACACCAAGAAATCTATTACCCCATGGATCATATGTCTCATGTCTCCCAACAAGGTTACCACACATGTACTAAACCTCAATTTTTTAACACTCTATGAACCTAATCTACACTTAAACAAATCAAAGAAATCCCTTGTTGCTTCCACTCGATTTGACAACGCCCATGGAAACTAGACAATCTTGTCAAGAATGATATGACCACTCGAAGGGTGTTGTGTCTCTAGGGACATTCGAACCACCTAAGACCTCCCTATATAAGTCACATTAAATGCTAAATCTCACACACTCTCAAGTCCACCAAAGTTCTCAATCACAAACACTCTAGTGCTTTCTTCTTGGTTACTGTCGAAGAATACTAGGCGCACACAAGCAAGATTTTGGGTTAAGAGCGAGTTGGGTAGCAAATATTGGAGAAAGGGACACTATTCGAAGGGTGTTAGTTTGCTCGTTTCTCTTGTTTGGTCACACGAACCCTCCCCACCATCTTTGGTGTTGTAAGTACTTTGTCTCTTTTCAATTCATACTTAAATCAATCATGCATTGCACGTTATACTCATCACATTGAGAACACCTAATCAAATGTCGACTAAAAACTTAAACTAAATAAGCACACGAGACACCAATACGTGCTAACACGCCTCGACACCCCTTTGGAAAGGGCTCACCGTTTCGTTTTTACACGTACTACAAATGTATATTTTTCGATACTCTAATTCTTGTACTTACGCTTAACCAAACCAACTTAACATGCAAACCATACACGATCTTGTACTACGTAAACGAAGCCAAACCAAATCCTAGTCGAGCCATGTTTTCAAGCAAGTAAAATGCCACTTGGGCCTAGATTGGGCTAACGAGCCCATTGAATCTTTCAAAAGAGATTTTCAGTTGGAAATTTTGAGAAAATGACGAGAGGTATAAAAACGGGTTTTAAGGAAATTTTGTAAGTAATAATCACCACTTTTATTGTAATAAAGAGTTTGTTTTTTTCGAAAGCTTAACCAAGGACTATTTTTGCAAAAAGTCGTGTTAAAGGACTAAAAGTGACAAGTCATGAAAACTTTCGGATTAAAGTAGAAGTTGTTGATTTTGACTAAAATTGAAGGGGTAGAAATTGTAAAATTCGAAAGATCAAGGTAAAAGTGTAAAAGTTATGGCAAGGACTAAAAATGTAATCGTTTTGACCAAAAGGGGTAAAAAGTGTAACTTTTTTAAAGTTAAGGGTAAAAGTGTAACTTTATTAAAGTAAAAGGTAAATTTGGACAAAGATATTTTATTAGATAATTATTTTGTATAATTAAATCTTGTATATATAAATACATATATATACTTTGTAACTTAAGAAAAAAAAATATATATAACTTTACTAAAAATAATTAATTATAAATATTTTTAACGATATTATTTTCACAAAGGAATTAACATTTATTGAACACCGGTTCGTAACAACAATACAAATAACTACGTAAAGTTATTTTGGAATATATTAAGACACCCGAACGGATATCACCGTACACGTGACATACCACATGTCATTTACAACACGAATCTAAAACACCGATCACCATGTATTATTTAGGTCGCAAGTCGGAGGAATTTCAATGCTAAACGTAGCTGTACACCATCACCTTTGAGCACCATTGTGATTCACACACACCTGTCAGGTGAGTTCATGGTCCCACATTTTTAATTGTTTTTAAACCCCGTGGGGAGATACATGCTATAAATCGAACACAAGTATTTTTCTGTATGTTGTTATCACCTGATATTATCTAAGTTGACACCTGTGCTACAAGTCCCTCCATATCACGAACCTTAATCACTTGCGAGTGAGCGTGAATATAGTTGATAGATTTATTGGAATGGTAGCCCGCCTCTGTCAAGGTGATCACTTGGCAGGAGGTGTGCTATATTCGAGGTATTATGGAAATTTGGCACATTTCCTGTCACCGAGGGCCCCTTGTCATTTACATCCGCTGTGGTGTAGGTGATTGTTATTATCTTTATGATAAGTCAAATCAATGTTAAGGCTTGCGTTTCGTGAGGCTTAGGAGCAATATTACACCAGTTTAGTCAAGACCTGTCTATCTTGGCTTGTTTATTTCAAATGCTTGATTTGTGTTCACACTATTACTATTTAAACTACTATGGATTCACTCAACCTTTGTGTTGACTTTTTAAGCATGTTTATCTCAGGAAATTAGCAAGCATGGCGGTACGGAGCTGGCAAAGGGCACAGGACCTCCCTTTTGATTTTAATAATTATATCATTCTTTACAAACTCATCACTTCTTTTGCTAAACAATTAAAATTTTGGAAAAATGTTTGTAACTCTGAATATTTGAGTTTTCATGGAATGATATTGACTATCTTTTGAATTGTTTTCTATGAGTATGACTGTGTACTAAACTGTAATGACCCCGATTAGACTTCCGCTGCTTATCAAATTTTCGGGGTGTTACAGATTGGCATCAGAGCCATGGTTATTGAGAACCAAATGATTTTTCAAAACATTGGACTATAACCTCACCGAATTTTTAAACAAACTATTTATCACCAAAGTGCCCTCCGTGCCAGCGCTTGCCAACATTATGTTTTAAGGTTTGATTTTAGCACCCATCGCATCTAGTTCACTATGACACTATGATCACTGTGCATGTAGCATTATGTAGACTAAATGACTTATGTTACTGCTACTTTTGGGATATTATAGTACCATGTCGCCCCCGGTTATTATTTTGTCCGACAGTAACGACGCGTGCCAGCATCATCCACTCACCCTACTATTGATTTATCTGATTATGACACCCATGACACCCGAGACACCCATGATTCTGACCATGACACCCAACCTGTATCACCTGCTATACCATCTCCTGTTCCATCTGGAGACCCCTCTGCTGACACTGAGCCCTTTGAGGAGGGTGAGGTTGCTTCTACACCCATTGATTCTTTTGCTATTCAGCCTCTCTTTCGTCCTATCTGTGGACCAATGACACAGGGACAATACCTTTATGACCAGTACCTGACATCTCAGCAGTTTCTTGCGGCTGATGATCGTCCTACACCACCTACTAGTCACCTCACCGGTTCAGATGCTGATGACGAGTCTTCTGACTCCGATACTTCTGACACTGCTGCTTCTATTCCACCACCATCCCTGCCTGCACCGATTCGTCGGCGCAAGTGAGTGAGGATTCTTGAGCCCTATGAGCCTGAGCCTTTCGATGAGTTGTTTCGATATCATGAGGGAGACTTTACCCACAAATGCACGGCTCGGAAACGAGTCTATATTTTGCCTGTTTCTACTGTTACACCACCTGTACCTACACCTGTACCTACACCTATATCATCACCCATATATGTATTACCACTTGTTACACCACCTGTACCAGCACCTCCACCATCACCCGTATCACCCCCACCTGAGCCACATCCTTACATGTTACCTATATACACCGCACCCCACACCTCTGAGATTGTGCCACCCATGCCACCACCTACAGTTTTCTACTCTCAGACTACCACTGTACCGATACCATCACCTACTACATCACCTGTACCATCACCTGCTCCCACCGAGACCCCCACCTCACCTGGCATTCATAGATTGGTTGATGCTCGTCGATGGTCATTTTTGTTAGACTACATACGTAGATGGAGATTGGTTGAGGGATCGCCTAGGGCTGCTGAGCTTGGAGATGGCTCTTCAGCGGTGTTACCGGTCACTGGAGAGCCGATACACCATACTATCCCTTTTTTGGCTGCTAGATTAGTTAGACATGAGGATCGTCTCGATGAGTTGTTGAGCGTTATTGAGGATATATCCTTGGAAAGGATAGAGTGTATGCAGGAGGAGGTCATGAACCTCGTGGTACATAGGACAGCTTTAGAGATGGTATTTGAGATGATGGGGACAGAGATCAAGGAGGCACAGGCTACCATCACTGAGTTTGGTCACCGGCTAGATATTCAAAGGCATGAGATAGATGATTTGAGAGCGATTGCGGCCATCACACAGGAGATGATGGAGCATCAGACACAGGAGTTAGCCGCATCTAGTTCTACCATTCACACACTTTCAGCTACTATTGAGGAGATTCAGGCCCGTGAGAGATCCAGAGATTTGGAGATGTTAGAGATGATCAGGATCATCAGAGAGCTGGAGAGGAGATCAAGAGGCGCACCTGGACCTTCATAGATCTATGACATGTCATTACTTACAGAGACATCTTAACTTGCCGCCTGTGGCATTAATAATGTTGTATCTTATTGTTTTGTAACAATGAATTCAAAATTATTAAAACTTCATGTTGGTTATGATTGTAATGTATTGATATTGATTTATGATGTTCTAGTTGTTTGATCTTTTATTATGCTCCCATATTGAGATTCATTATAATTTCCATGTGTGTTGTTACATGTCGTGATGTTTATTTATGAATGATATGGTTTATGTTGATGTATGTATTTATGGAGTGGTTGTGATATGTACTTTGTGATGATCTCGACTATTATGAGTTTGGCTACATTATTTCTCTAGTTATTGATGTTTGGGATTTGTACTTATGCACATGCGATTTAATAGTGTTATGGCCCCAAGGAAAACCGCTACTGCTACCTCGTCACCCGCTATGACCCAGGCTGCTATCAGAAAGTTGGTTGCCGACAGTGTTGCTGCAGCTTTAGAAGAACAGGCTGCTGCAATGGCACGAACTAGTAGCAATAACCGAGCCACTGCTGAGAGCGAGTGTGCTACGACTCGGAAGTGCACCTATAAGGACTTCATAGCTTGTAAACCATCTCACTTCAAAGGAACTGAAGGAGTGACAGAGCTTGCTCGATGGTTTGAGCGAACTGAGACTGTGTTTGTAAGGAACGGTTGTGCCGCTGAAAGCCGAGTCTCGTTTGCTACTGGAACATTGTTGGAAGACGCGTTGTCTTGGTGGAATGCAACTGCTCAGAAGATAGGTGTGGAAGAGGCCTATCAGATTACCTGGGCTGACTTTAAGGAGAAGATGTTGAAGAAGTTCTGCCCTAGAGGCGAGATCAAGAAGTTAGAAGATGAGTTTCACACGTTGGTTGTGAAAGGAAATGATCTCAGGACTTATGATAGGAGATTTCAGGAGCTTGCCACACTTTGCCCTTCAAAGGTTCCCGATTTGGAAAAGTTGTTGGAAAGGTACATTGAGGGATTTCCCAGGAGCATTGACGGAAACGTCACCTCGTCTAAGCCTCAATCTTTGGAAGAAGCAATGACCATTGCCCAAAGACTGCTAGACCGGGAGATTAAGCGTAACTCTGGTCAGGGGAACAACGATCACAAAAGGAAGTTTGATGATCGAAGGACAAACAACAGCAACAATAACAACAACAGCAACAACAACAACCGTAACCCCAACCATAATTACCACCATGATAGGAACACCCACCACAATCAACAGAACCGACGACAGGAAGCTGTCAGAGCTTATGTCGCCGCACCAGTTAAGGATACTAGGTATGCTGGACCTCTTCCATTCTGTAACAAGTGTAAGATGCATCACAATGGACCCTGCTATGCTAAGTGTGGGAAGTGTTCAAGGACTGGACATAAGACACAAGATTGCAAGGCTACAGGAGCTAACTTGCAACCCGTGGCTGTGGTATGCCATGCTTGTGGAGAGAAAGGACACTACAGGCGTCAGTGCCCTAACAAGGACAACAATGCACGTGGGAGAGCATACGTGCTGGGAGATGGAAATGTCCAGCAGGATCCGAACGTAGTCACGGGTACGTTCTTTCTAAACAACCGCCTCGTTAAAGTTTTATTTGATTCCGGAGCCGATCAAAGTTTCGTATCTATTTCTCTTGCACCCCTGCTTAATATTACACCAACCAAACTAGACACCACATATGATATTGAACTAGCTGATGGAAAGCTAGTGAGCACTAACACTATATTCCGAGGTTGCACCCTACGACTACTAGACATCCCATTTGACATTGACCTTATGCCTATTAGACTTGGTAGTTTCGACGTCGTTATAGGAATGGATTGGTTATCTGAGAACCGCGCTAAGATCATTTGTGATGAAAAGGTCGTTCACATCCCCCTGAATAACGAAACCCTAGTTGTTCACGGAGAGCGAAGTAAGACACGTCTGAGCATCGTTTCTTGCGTCAAGGTTGTAAAGTACATCGAATGAGGATGTCAAGTCTTTTTGGCTCAAGTCACCGAGAAGAAGTCGGAAGAGAAGCGACTCGAGGATGTGCCAGTAGTCAGGAACTTTCCAGAAGTTTTCCCTGAGGACTTGCCTGGCCTTCCGTCGACTCGTCAAGTGGAATTTCAAATCGATTTGATGCCAGGAGCAGCACCCGTAGCACGAGCACCCTATAGGCTAGCACCGTCGGAAATGAAGGAGTTATCTGGACAATTGGAAGAATTGTCAGATAAAGGATTTATTCGCCCTAGTTCGTCACCGTGGGGAGCCCCGATGTTGTTTGTAAAGAAGAAGGATGGAACCTTCAGGATGTGTATCGATTATCATGAGTTGAACAAACTTACAGTTAAGAATCGATATCCGTTACCAAGGATTGACGATTTGTTTGATCAACTGCAAGGATCGAGTGTCTACTCGAAGATTGATTTGAGATCGGGTTATCACCAACTGAGAGTTAGGGAAGAAGACATCCCTAAGACGGCTTTCAGGACAAGATATGGTCACTACGAATTCCAAGTAATGCCATTCGGTCTAACAAATGCACCCGCTGTATTTATGGACTTAATGAATCGAGTGTGCAAGCCCTATTTGGATAAGTTTGTGATTGTATTCATCGATGATATCCTTATTTATTCACGTAGTAAGGAAGAGCACGCAGAACACTTGAAGGCGATACTAACACTGCTCAGAGAAGAGAAATTATACGCCAAATTTTCCAAGTGTGATTTTTGGATTGAGAAAGTATAATTTCTCGGGCATGTTATCGATAGTAAGGGTATTCATGTTGATCCCGCCAAGATCCAAGCTGTTAAAAATTGGGCGTCACCAACGAGTCCTACCGAGATACGCCAATTTTTAGGTCTTGCCGGTTACTATCGAAGGTTTATTGAAGGTTTTTCAAGAATTGCTAAACCTTTGACTGAGTTAACACAGAAGAAGAAGAAGTTTGAATGGGGAGAAGAACAAGAATCGGCATTTCAGTTTTTGAAGCGGAAGCTTTGTGAAGCACCGATATTAGCACTACCCGAAGGAAGTGAGGACTTTGTGGTATATTGTGACGCATCAATCCAAGGTTTGGTTGCCGTGTTAATGCAAAGACTTAAAGTAATCACTTACGCTTCTAGACAACTTAAACCCCACGAGGAGAACTACACTACTCACGATCTAGAATTGGGATCGGTAGTATTCGCTCTTAAGATCTGGAGATACTACCTATATGGAACCAAGTGTACGGTTTTCACCGATCACAAGAGTCTTCAGCACATTTTGGATCAAAAGGAGTTGAACATGAGGTAACGTCGATGGCTAGAGTTGCTAAGTGACTATGATTGCGAGATCCGTTATCACCCGGGGAAGGCAAACGTTGTAGCAGATGCCTTGAGTCGAAAGGAATGACTTAGACCCCTCAGAGTTAGGTCATTGGGTATGACAATTAGATCACCACTGCCGTCTCAAATTCTTGAAGTTCAAACTGAGGCTCTTAAGGAAGAGAATAGACCGCACGAGAAGATTTACGGCATGCCAGAAAGCACGAATGGATTTGTCAAGAAACCAGATGGAAGGCTGTGTTTCAAGGACAGAAGTTAGATTCCATTGTATGGAGGAATACGAGACCTCATCATGCACGAGTCTCATAAGTCTAAATATTCCATTCATCCTGGTTTGGACAAGATGTATCATGATCTAAAGAAGTTGTATTGGTGGCCAAACATGAAAGCTGACATTGCAGAGTATGTCGGTAAGTGTTTGACCTGCTCGAGAGTAAAGGCTGAACATCAAAAACCATCCGGTCTTTTGATTCAACCCGAGCTACCAATGTGGAAATGGGAAAGGATTACAATGGATTTCATTACGAAATTACCCAAGACATCGAGTGGATTGGACACTATATGGGTTATTGTAGATCGTCTCACGAAGTCAGCGCATTTCTTGCCAATCAAAGAGACTGATGATATGGACGTTCTCGCACGTTTGTACCTTAAGGAGATAGTTTCCGGGCATGGAGTGCCGATTTCTATTATCTCCGACCGAGACAGCCGTTTCACGTCTAACTTTTGGCGATCTTTATAGAAAGCCTTGGGAACTAAGTTAGATATGAGTACAGCTTACCATCCACAGACCGATGGTCAAACTGAAAGGACTATACAAACCCTGGAAGACATGCTTAGGGCATGTGTGATTGATTTTGGAAAAGTCTGGGATAAACACCTACCATTAGCAGAGTTCTCATATAACAACAGTTATCACGCTAGTATTAAGGCTGCACCGTTTGAAGCACTTTATGGAAGAAAGTGTAGATCACCAGTTTGTTGGGCTGAGATTGGAGATGTACAACTCTCAGGTCCCGAGTTGATTCTTGAAACCACTGAGAAAATAGTAAAGATTAGGCAACGATTACAAGCCGCTAGGGATCGGCAAAAGAGTTATGCCGATGTGCGAAGGAAACCAATAGAGTTTCAAGTTGGAGACAAGGTCATGCTTAAGGTATCACCTTGGAAAGGGATGATTAGGTTTGGAAAATGTGGAAAGCTAAACCCAAGATACGTTGGACCCTTCGAGATCATTGAAAGGATTGGTCCCGTGGCATACAAACTTGAACTACCTGAGGAACTCAGTAGAGTGCACAACACCATCTACGTGTCAAATTTGAAAAAGTGTTTATCGGATGAAACACATGTGATTCCGTTGAAAGAGATCAGGATCGATGATAAGTTAAACTTTATTGAGGAACCCGTTGAGATTATGGATAGGGAGGTCAAACGACTTAAGCATAGTCGCATTCCCATTGTTAAGGTCAGATGGAACTCTAGGAGAGGACCCGAGTACACATGGGAGCGCGAGGATCAAATGCGTGCCAAATACCCACAACTATTTGATGAGACAACCCCGTGCACCGATTCAACTTTCCATTCCGGGACGAATCCAATCTAACAGGTGGGTACTGTAATACTCCGTAAAATCCCAGGTCATTTATTAATGCTAATTATCGACACTATTCTTAACTAAGCCATTTTGCGGGCTAATTTGAAATTTTTATATGAAACACTGTTTGTTTGACACCCGATTGTTTAGAACACCATTGGTTTGTCACCCGATTATGTTTGTCACCCGACTATCACTCTTGGATGTCACCCAATGAGGTTAACACCAGTAACTCCCACTTGCGACCCGACACCCTAAATTGGACACCGAGACATTATTAATATATATATATAACAATATGTATATATTAATTATTACAAATTTTATTATTACTAAGTATATATGAGTATATATATATACGTATGGCAACACCGTTTATATATTCATGGTTTTCACAAACCGACACCGACACCGAAATTAAATTCACAATTTTACGAATCACCGACACCCCGTCATTTGTGGGCCGACCACAAGCCCACACGGATTTTTCTTTCTTTGAGACACTTGGGCCGAAACACACTCACAAGCCCACACATTTTTCTTTTTTCCTTGTTTCGTTTTGGGCCGAGTTATCACAAGCCCACATGGCTCATTTGTTTTCTTTTCCTTTGCGTATCATGCCAAACAAAAACAGAAAGAAACCAACTCCTTTGTCTTCATAATACTACACACGTTTTTTTGAGTCCATGTCTCCTATTCACAAGACACAAACATGCAACCCCTCTGTTGACTTTGTTCCTAGCAACATCGAGCCACCATGGAGCCGTCAAACCTTTGGTCGATCGAATTATACACCAAGAAATCTATTACCCCATGGATCATATGTCTCATGTCTCCCAACAAGGTTACCACACATGTACTAAACCTCTATTGTTTAACACTCTATGAACCTAATCTACACTTAAACAAATCAAAGAAATCCCTTGTTGCTTCCACTCGATTTGACAACGCCCATGGAAACTAGACAATCTTGTCAAGAATGATATGACCACTCGAAGGGTGTTGTGTCTCTAGGGACATTCGAACCACCTAAGACCTCCCTATATAAGTCACATTAAATGCTAAATCTCACACACTCTCAAGTCCACCAAAGTTCTCAATCACAAACACTCTAGTGCTTTCTTCTTGGTTACTGTCGAAGAATACTAGGCGCACACAAGCAAGATTTTGGGTTAAGAGCGAGTTGGGTAGCAAATATTAGAGCAAGGGTCACTATTTGAAGGGTGTTAGTTTGCTCGTTTCTCTTGTTTGGTCACACGAACCCTCCCCACCATCTTTGGTGTTGTAAGTACTTTGTCTCTTTTCAATTCATACTTAAATCAATCATGCATTGCACGTTATACTCGTCACATTGAGAACACCTAATCAAATGTCGACTAAAAACTTAAACTAAATAAGCACACGAGACACTAATACGTGCTAACACGCCTCGACACCCCTTTGGAAAGGGCTCACCGTTTCGTTTTTACACGTACTACATATGTATATTTTTCGATACTCTAATTCTTGTACTTACGCTTAACCAAACCAACTTAACATGCAAACCATACACGATCTTGTACTACGTAAACGAAGCCAAAACCAAATCCTAGTCGAGCCATGTTTTCAAGCAAGTAAAATGCCACTTGGGCCTAGATTGGGCTAACGAGCCCATTGAATCTTTCAAAAGAGATTTTCAGTTGGAAATTTTGAGAAAATGACGAGAGGTATAAAAACGGGTTTTAAGGAAATTTTGTAAGTAATAATCACCACTTTTATTGTAATAAAGAGTTTGTTTTTTTCGAAAGCTTAACCAAGGACTATTTTTGCAAAAAGTCGTGTTAAAGGACTAAAAGTGACAAGTCATGAAAACTTTCGGATTAAAGTAGAAGTTGTTGATTTTGACTAAAATTGAAGGGGTAGAAATTGTAAAATTCGAAAGATCAAGGTAAAAGTGTAAAAGTTATGGCAAGGACTAAAAATGTAATCGTTTTGACCAAAAGGGCTAAAAAGTGTAACTTATTTAAAGTTAAGGGTAAAAGTGTAACTTTATTAAAGTAAAAGGTAAATTTGGACAAAGATATTTTATTAGATAATTATTTTGTATAATTAAATCTTGTATATATAAATACATATATATACTTTGTAACTTAAGAAAAAAAAAAAAAATATATAACTTTACTAAAAATATTTAATTATAAATATTTTTAACGATATTATTTTCACAAAGGAATTAACATTTATTGAACACCGGTTCGTAACAACGATACAAATAACTACGTAAAGTTATTTTGGAATATATTAAGACACCCGAACGGATATCACCGTACACGTGACATACCACATGTTATTTACAACACGAATCTAAAACACCGATCACTATGTATTATTTAGGTCGCAAGTCAGAGGAATTTCATTGCTAAACGTAGCAGTACACCATCATCTTTGAGCACAATTGTGATTCACACACACCTGTCAGGTGAGTTCATGGTCCCATATTTTTAATTATTTTTAAACCCCGTGGGGAGATACATGCTATAAATCGAACACAAGTATTTTTCTGTATGCTGTTATCACCTGATATTGCCGAAGTTGACGCCTGTGCTACAAGTCCCTCATATCACGAACCTTAATCACTTGCGAGTGAGCGCGAATATAGTTGATAGATCTATTGGAATGGCAGCCCGCCTCTGTCAAGGTGATCACTTGGCAGGAGGTGTGCTATATTCGAGGTATTATGGAAATTTGGCACATTTCCTGTCACCTAGGGCCCCTTGTCATTTACATCTGCTGTGGTGTAGGTGATTGTTATTATCTTTATGATATGTCAAATCAATGTTATGGCTTGCGTTTCGTGAGGCTTAGGAGCAATATTACACCAGTTTAGTCAAGACCTGTCTATCTTGGCTTGTTTATTTCAAATGCTTGCCTTGTGTTCACACTATTACTATTTAAACTACTATGGATTCACTCAACCTTTGTGTTGACTTTTTAAGCATGTTTATCTCAGGAAATTAGCAAGCATGGCGGTACGGAGCTGGCAAAGGGCACAGGACCTCCCTTTTGATTTTAATAATTATATCATTCTTTACAAACTCATCACTTCTTTTGCTAAACAATTAACATTTTGGAAAAATGTTTGTAACTCTGAATATTTGAGTTTTCATGGAATGATATTGACTATCTTTTGAATTGTTTTCTATGAGTATGACTGTGTACTAAACTGTAATGACCCCGATTAGACTTCCGCTGCTTATCAAATTTTCGGGGTGTTACATGGTTGTGGCATCGGCACAAATATAGAGGGGGCGGAGGTGATCGATGATGGTGGTGGTGAAAGAGGCAAGAGTGAGAGAGGGAAGGGAATCGCCGGAGCAAAGGAGAGAGGGGAGGGGGTTGGATTGAGGGTGCGTGAACTGATTTTTTTTGTTAGGGTTTGATTGATAAATGTTTTTGGGGTTTTTTTGGTTTAGCGGGATATATGTTTTGTTGGAGTGGTAAATGAAAGTTTAGTCCGTGTTTTTTAAAAAATTTGAGATATGACACGAATTTGATGAGACACAAAAATGTCAGTCGTCTAGCCTTCAGATTTTACAATTTATGACAGTTTTTTTATGACTTACAATTTTGCGTGTCATTATATTGTGTGCGTCATAATATGCGAGTCAAGGATAGACCTTTTTCAAGTAGTGTTAGGCCATGGATTTTATATTTTCTGGCATTGGAGGAGGAGAAGTATCCCTTGAACGTTTTGTTTTCTTTGAAGCAGGATTTGAAGATGATGAAGCCATTGCAGTTCCAAACAAAAATTGAATACGTAATGAAAAGATGAAAGAAATTGGCTGTAATTCCTTTGTATTTATAGGCACACAAGAGTCACAATGTGACAACGTTTAAGTGTCACAACGGTTTACAAAGTGTCACAACGGTTTACAGTTACTTTTTTACAGTTACACCGGTTTACAGTAATTTATGCCTAGCAGCATTAAGTTATGTTAAGCAGCATTAAGTTCTGAGTTACTATAACTCTTCATGGTTTCATTTAACTTGATGTTTTAACTTTATTTCGTTTGTAAATACAAGAATTTGTAATTAGATTATAACTTTTACAAACACAAATTTTACACAACTAATAACTAGATTAATACCATTATGTTTATTCTTACTATATTTTCTAACATTTGAAACCACTTAGCTTACAATGCTTATTACCATATAAAGTTTAAAAATAAAATTATAGAATGTTTAGGAGCACGCATTTAATGTGTAAAATTAAAATGATTACAATTAGGCACGAGTAATTAGTGTGTTTCACATGCTAATGTGACATTCAACTTGGTAAATTGCAATAATCTTTAATGTTTAGACTTTCAAAATTCCCTACTAGCTAAGACTACCATATAGGCGTTTTGATGTTATTATATGTATCCCTTTTTAAGGCCACACGCACTTAGTATTCAACAAACACTTTTTAAACAATTAATCTTATAAGAAAATGGCTGGAAACAAGAAAAGAACAATTACCTTTTCATTCAAGAAGAAACGCTTAAAGTAAGTAAAACTTTTGTACACGTAAACATTCAAACCACATTGCATGATGCAACTTCTATAAATTTATCATCTAATGCTTATTTGATTTCAGGAAACCGCGTTTTGAAGGAGAAAGTTCAAAAGGTATATTTATGTCATATATGTTCAATAAAAAAAAGTTCAAACTAATGTAACCATGTATATATAAGGATTAATTTGATATACATATTTGATTCTCTTAATGTATAGTATGTAATTATCCAAAAATCTTTATTTTAAGCAGGTAAGGAAGAGAAAGTGTTTAACATTAACGAGTGGTATGAGTCGTGGAGATCTGGAAGAAAGGAGGCAGCACGCAAAGCAAGTTTGCGTCAAATTGCCAAAGATGAGGCGGAATACAAGCGATCAAAGCCGCGGGTTGGTTCAGTGGAAGAGGATGCGGCTGATGTTGGATTTTTGAGTGACGAAGAGGACGCCATTGACTACGATAATGTACATTTGGCTTTTGATCAGGAGAAATCTCAGAAATTTAATTGTTAATCTTTTTATGTATGAAAATCTTTTAATTTACTTTTAATTTGTTATGGGATTGTTTTTTTTTTTTTTTTTTTTTTTTTTTGTTTATTATTCTATGAATTTTAACTTTCTTGCTTCATTAAACGAAAAAAAGATGAAAAAATTATCATATACATGTTGTTATAATAAAAAAAAAATTATGTTAGTCTAGAATTATGCCTAGCAACATTAATTTATGCCTAGCAGCATTAAGTTATGCCAAGCAGCATTAAGTTCTGAGTTACTAGCATTCACCCAGATTCCATTCCAAATAGCTTTTTGTTTGCCTTTGATGCAAAATGTTAGTCTAGAAACAAAGAAAACACAAGCCATAACATATGCACAATGATCACAACATCTAATTATACTTAGCAGTTCTAAGTATAACTAGCAGCATTGCAATGGGGCAAATGAAGAGTCATGATCGACTAATAGTCTGAACTCAATTCATGAAGTTAATATCAAATTAGACTCAAACTAGAGAGACTATAAAATCCATATCTAACCCCTCAAAATTACATAAGTTATCTGAAATGTGTGACTATATGTATCGAATTGTGACTACACTTAAATAATGTGTGACAAAATATGACTATGATTTAGACACCTAAATAAATACTTCATATGACCATATATAACATCTTGAATTTAGTCACACAAACACTCAATGTGACTAATATCAAGGTTAATGATAACCGAGATTTTGCTATAAATAATAGTCACATACATATCATAATGTGACTATTTTGAATGTATTGGTCACATATAATACCCTTATAATGCGGAAATAAACATAATTTAGATACACATTTATGATATGGTGCGACTATTGTAAAGCCTATAGTCACATGAACGTGCTACAATTAAATGTGACTATACACATTAGGTTGTGGCAAGCAAACACACATTAAAATTTAGACACACATATTAACTTACATGACCATATGTATCGAATTTTCGTTACACTTAATCATGTTTCTATGGTTTCGTGTGACCATATATGACATTTGGTCACACTCTTCAAGTGTGTGACATATATTTGTCACTTTTAAATGCATATCATGACTAACGCTTCAAATTTACTTTTCAGTTGTCGCACATTTCAAATTCATATGTGGCTAAATATTTAGCAAAGAATAGCAGTCACGTTTAAATAATATGTGACAAACTTGACTATATAATTTAGCCACATATATAATTACTTCATGTGACCATATATCTATTTTGGTCACACTCTTCAATTGTGTGACATATATTTGTCACATATGTATATCTGTAATGTGACTAATGTTTAAAGCTGATTTGTATATGTCACACGTCCCAAATTAAAAGTGACTAAATGATCGAAAAATATTTACCAGTTACCCTCTAGTCACATAAATACACAAATGTGTGACAATAGAATTCCGAAATGGTCACACAAGTTGGATCAAGTGTGGCTGTTTATTTTATTCTGGTACATTTAGTCACGTAAAAATGTTACTGTGTGACCGTTCAAAATCGACCATGTTTGACGAAAGGCAGTTTTTGTACCAGTGGCATGTGAAAGTATAGATTATGAAAAGTATACCACGTTATTATATTAGTAATCTGAAAAGACAAACTTATTGTCGCTAGAACTTCATAAAAAGAGTGATTAAGCTACAACATCACCAGATATGTCATCCACCATTTATAGAAAAATAACCCAGAAGGTATATCAGAGTGTGGCATTTGACAAAAAGAAATGAATCTGAACTTAGGCCAAAGTACAGGAAACTTCACCTTCTATAGAAGGTCCTGAATCTGGTGCAACATATTTGAAGGTGGCACCACAAGACTCGCATTCAATCTTATCCACATCCACATTTATCCAGCCTCTTCTTGCACAACAGAGCTGATAAAAAATATAAATACTTTGATAGATGAACCTAACTTGCAAGTTAAAACACATGAACATATTGTGTATGCTTATCCAAATATTCCCTTCTTTCTATTTTATTACCTATATACATTATACCACCAATAAGCAAACAACCCATTAAATAATGAAACAAGGATTTTAGTAACAAATTCTTATGATTATTTTTATAAAATTTCAAACAGCAATTTTGCACCCTATAACGACCAAATTTTGGTTTTTATAGTCAACGCATTCATATAGTTCCCTTGAACATAATTTAACTTCTCTAAGTCAACTATTAAAATATACGGAGTATGATTGGATCAATCACTTTTTGCAACAATCAGCTATTTTATTTGGTATCTTCGCCTTAAAACAACTTACAGTCCCACACTACCAACAACTTAGCATCTAGCTAGTTTAAGCTTAATTTTGGGCTTAAGAGCTTATCTAGTTGTTCATTTTTCATAAGCCCTTTTTTATTTTTATTTTATTTTTATTTTTTTTGCTTATTATATGCAAAAGGAGCTTATTCTGAATTAAACATGGAAAAGAAGCACTTGAGCATAATATAAGCCGAGAAAAATAGGCTTGTGTAAAATAAGTCGAACACTCGAACAAAATATGCTCATAGCCTGTGTTTAGCGGTGAGCTTTATGGAATGTTTTAGCATTAAGAATATAATGTTTGTTTGGCAATTAGCATCTAACTTATGGATGTTGTTTAAATGCTCCAATTTGAAACGCTAATAAAAGAAGCATTTAGCATTTAGCTTTTACGTCAATATACACACTTTATAATTACAGCAACAACCATATTACCAAAAAATTTTATACAACAAACAACTAGTGCTAACCACCAATTTTGCCAAACATAGATATAAGCCATAAAATAAGCTCAAACAACGACGACCATATTCAAACACTTTCCTAATCCACATTTATCAATCAACGCTTTAAACTCCCCAATTTGACACAGCAATTAATCGCAATCGACGCTTTAATGTCTCAAATTTGGCACAATAATTAATATGTCCCCAAACAATCTAATCACTTGGATTCACATCCCCAAATTGAACTATTCAATAAACAATTTGATCGAATCTAACAATAACTAAATTCGAAATTAATGTAAAATTGAAGTCATCAACACCGATTAAAAAAACTAAAACAATATTGTATATGTTAAAACAGCAGCTTCAATCTACAAAACATAACAATTTGAGTTGATACAAATAAATAAAAAAAAAAAACCTAAATTAACAATTATGATCAATTTAATTAGGATATGAGCTTATTAACAGCGTTGATTGTGTGAATTGAAAAAATTAGGGTCAGGTTATGACTATACCAAGTGGCAGCGGTGGTGGTGGTAGGTGGCGGAGGAGCTGCTGATAAGCTTATTCCGTCTTCTCTCATTTAATTTAATTAATTGAGTTGAATGTTTTTGTTGATTTTGTGACTATTATGATGATGATGATGTATACACTCTCACTCACTCACTGTTTGTTTGTTTGTGTTCATTGTTGTTTGGTTGTTGGATTTAGTTATTTTTTTTTATATTTATAAGTGTTAGGGTTAGGTTTTGGTCGGTTGTGTTTGGGGATGTGAGGGTGGATGTTGGTTGTTTGGGATAAAGTACCAGTTGGAGCACTAGATCGATCGGACATCATTGTCGGCAGTGGCGGTGTAGTTGTGGTCGTCAGAGATCTGAGTAATATGGGGAAGAAGACGTTTGTTTATCTCTGTAAGGGAGATGGATGATTTTTGGTTCGGATGAAATGAAGAAAAGGGTAATGGATGACATTATATATGGGCAAAATAGTCATTTAACAGGAATAACGGGATTTTATGAGATATAATGGAGCGTTGACTAAAGGGAAACGGGTCAAAGGATGCAATCGGCCTCAAAAAACTTAAGGAGGGACGCATGGAGACGTTTGTTTTTTAAACTTAGGCTCCATGGTGATGTTTTCTGGAAAGTTTAGGGACCAACGGTGTATTTTTGTCTATATTTTTTTGTACGTATAGTTCAAAAAGTACAAGCGGCCTCCTTAACCTTGGGTCCGATTTCATTCTTGGTCAAACTGAAATGTCTAAAATACTTCTCCGTTCCTTTTTTTCTTCCTCTTTTGATTATTATTATTATTTTTAAATTGAATAACAAAATCTAAACTTCTAATTTATCATCTTCCATCCATAGTTTATAAAGCCTAAATTCTTCATCATCATCATCAACAACCATCATAATCATTATCTTGTTCAACCCATCATCACCCCTAACCACCACACTACCACAACCCGATTTAATTTTAGGGTTTGGTTTCTGTAGATCTTAAGGTTATAGGATTGGATATCCTTTTATTTTATTTAAAGTGATGGTTTTTTATTTTGAAAGTGAATGTTTGTCCTAAATAATGTCAGTTTTATAAAATAATAGATAAAACAATTTAAGTAACAACACACAATGTAGCTTTTATCGATACAAATCAAAGAATTACAAAGTGTTATGCGAAAAACACTTAATTGAGTGACAGTGTATAACTCAGTTCTCTGAACAAGCAAACTTAGAATACTAAGTTTGCAAGTGAACTCTATGCGATACTTGATGTAAGTTTAACACGAGAGTAAACGCACTTTAATAAATTCAACAATTAGAATTTGAAGCGGCAAGCATTTACTCTCGACCAACATTCCTTTATATACTATATATGATGGAGTTGCTAGTAGGGTTTGGTAAATATGTGTCAAGCATATCATGGATGAGGTACAATAAAATTCATCTTCCATTTATTGCATCTATTCTAGGAAACCCACTAAGCTTGCTTCAGTGAACAGTTCGCTGCTTTTCACCAACTCTTATCTTGTTTGACTTTTCACCAAATACACTTTATCCTGCTCGATTGTAACTTTGAAAGTCCCGCCTAAAACTCAAGGACTAAGAGCTAAGCTCTGTTAGTAGTCAGAGATCTGAGAGGTTCATCAGGGTACTGTCAACATGTGATGAACCCTTATCCATCAGCATGAGTTCCTTCTACATGCTATCTGACCAACATCAGCTAATGAGCATGTCTTCAAGTAATCTTCGACTTCTTTTACGATGTTTATGAACTTTGCTAAGGTTGCTCATCGATTTCATTATAAGCGAGTCTTCTTGAGATGCTCTCTGATTCATTATCAGAGAGTCTTCTTTACTTAGACTAATTTACGTTCAAATCGTTGTCAGAAACTATTGGACATTGAATTGACCCATCAATCTTCTCCTAGTTGGATATGAATTATGCTAAGTCTAAATTATTGCAAGTGAGCAAAACAACTTCTTCTTACACATAATTGATAGAGACTATAATTTTATTAGGAAGTTATGTTGGCATAAATATTACGATATTTAATCTATACATTCTCTTCATGTTTTGATGATGACAAAGATGTAAGTTACAACACATAACGTAAAGTGCTTAAGTTACTCAGATCACAAATCATCTATGCATTCATACGTCAACATCTCTCGACGTCTCAAAGTATGCTTCAACAATCACAAAAGGTATGTACAAACAAACTTTAAATTTGTTGAATGATCAAAGGAACTTTTATTAAACCATTGGATTTTTTATAAAATGTTACAAACATTTTATATGTTTTACAAAACATTTTTGGTAAATAAAGGAAAATATTTAATTCATAAGAAATATTTGAATTCAAATTTTCAGCCCAAAAATGGTAAAAATATTCTAGAAAAACCTTCCCCAGTAAAAGACAAACCTGAGGAACATTAGGGACTGGGCGGTCCTCTTAAACTTTAAGGGGACCGGCCAAACTTTAAGGGGACCGGTACGCTCCTCAGCTCCTCAGTCTGTCTATAAATACTTGACTATTCCCCACATATTTTTCACCTCTTTTCACATAGTTTTCTCAGATCTAAAATCCTCTTTCAAATCTTTTTCCTTGATCATTTAACTTAATTTAAGTTTTTTTAAAATGTGATCCAATCATCCATCCATTTAACTGCAAGAGAAGAACTTTTTTTATCATTAAGATACGAAGTTATGTAATGCATTCGTGACATGTTTTACATTAACAATGTATGGATCGAGTCTATGCATTTCAAACTTGTGTAATAGTTAGATCATGGTGATCCTTGTAAGTAGTGTAAGATTGGTGTGTCCACTTAAGTGTGATTGGTGTGATGTGATAAAGAAGGCGTGAAGTAGTATCGTGGTGTGCATTAGTTGAGTCGTGATAGAAGTTGTGTAGTGATCGAAGTCGTGTTGTGATTCAAGTCATGAAGATTAGTATAGTTGTGATGGTGTTGAAGTCGTGAAGTCGTGCTAAGTTTTGATAGATTGGTTCTAGCTAAGATTAGAACTTGACATCTAGCTTTGTGTCGGAAAATGATGTAAGCAAAAGTCGTGTACCGTTTTCACCGCCTAAAAGGAGCTTGTTTAGTAGTGTTGTGAACTCTCGAGTTGGGTACTCGGGGAGTGGAGTAGGGCGAAGAGGTGCTTCGTGACCAAACCACTATAAATCATCGTGTCCGGTTTGCATTTCCTTTCTCTTATATCTTTTCATTTATTCTCGCACTTATCGCTTTATATTTATTCTTGCAAATGTTTGTTAATTGTTACTTATATTGTTTTGATGTTGATTGTGTTATGGATAGAAGTTAATATGGTGACTGTGTGTATAATTATATGATATGGTCTAATGGTTTAGATGTATTATTCAGGCTTCTCATGTTGAGTTTAACTTAATCGATAATTTGATACAAAATGTTTTGAGATTTTAAAAGGAAAACGTATTCACCCCCTCCCCCTCTACGATTTCCACAATTGGTACCAAAGTCACGTCGCTCTAATTTTCAAAACAAATAGTTTTATA
The DNA here is from genome assembly GCA_030686995.1 of Artemisia argyi. Classification (NCBI taxonomy): domain Eukaryota; kingdom Viridiplantae; phylum Streptophyta; class Magnoliopsida; order Asterales; family Asteraceae; genus Artemisia; species Artemisia argyi. The sequence goes on along the minus strand of CM060688.1, from coordinate 120,875,400 downwards.
AATTGAGTACAATCTTTGTATCAAATTACCCATTAAGGAGGATTGAATATGAAAAGTGTATTGTTGATTAACTTGTATTAGTTTTGATGTTATATACACTAATTACACTAGCTCGAGAAAAGATTATGCTTAAAATAAGTTTTATATGTTCGGTATCAAATTCAGAAAGTTTCACACATTTCCCTAAAGTCAGAAAACAATTTTTTTTACAAAAAATGCAATTCTGAGTACCAGGTGGGCAGTCCCTTTAAATATATGGGTGGCCCCCTTAAATCCTGGGCGGTCCTCTTAAATATTTAAGAGGTCTGCTTGTCTGTTCGACAATTTTTTCAGAAACTTTAAAAAATTATATAAAATTAGCTGTAACTCTATAGAAGACGTGCCACCCAACGTTTTAAAGGTAATTGAGTCTGCTTTAATTTAAAAATACTTACAAATAATCGTTAGAAACTTAAATAGGTCACAAAGTCAAAATGCTACACGGTGGTCAAAAATTTGTGTTTCGTTTTGACATAAAACTTGTATTTTACCTTTTCCTTGGAGTCTAGCATTCCTAGTTGGTATATCTTTGAAAAATTAAGTATTGTGTTTTCAAAATATTGATCTTGATTAAATTATAAAATGGGGAGGAAACTATTTTATTTTCAAATAAAATCAAGCTAAGTAAACATTGTTGTATATAATACACAAGACGATGACAAGTGCTTTTATGTGTCATGCTATATGATTATGTGAACTTCTTTTTGTCTTAATTTTGTTAATAGAAAATATTAAATGATCGTTGCTATTTGAAATTTAGCAAATTGCATTGCATATAGGCATAGATGGCTTAATGTTACACAAACATTTTGTAAATGAGTTAAATCTAGTCACTTAAATATTTCAAACTATTTAATCTATTCTCAACAACACGCTTAAATATTTTCAACAAATTACCTTGTTTTACCTTAGGTTGTTCAAACAAGAGAAAATGGATCATTTTAATACATTAGTAGTTATATAAAAGAAAAAGTATTTTCAAAATTTAAGTGTGTTCATTGTGCGTAACGATAAATAGTCTTTCACATAAACAATTGTATTTTCTTTTCTTTTTAATTAGTTTAATTCAAGTTATTATTAGTTTTGGATTAGTTGACTAGCAACTAATTCCGTCCACTCATCTAAAACCCGATATTTTTACTGCTTTCATTAAATTATAAAAATACAAAAAGAATCATCCCTCACATCTAGACCTATCTCGTCATACACCTTGACCTAGCGACACTATTCCCCTTGAGAACGATCAATCCCCCGGATTTACCTATACTATAGTACAATGATCAGGTACACTGCCTAGAGGATTGTAAAACTTCGTTTCAAGGTCTTGCAAATGTTGCATCGAAGAGAACCATTTACCAGTTCTAGGAGTTTTTCTTCTAAGTTTGTATTAATGATTGTAGACAACTTGGCAGTGAGAGTATCATTGATCATAGTTGGAAGTTTTGTGGAAAACTAGAAGGGGGGGGGGGGTTGAATAGTTTTATGTCTTTTTTGTTTTATAAAAGTTTTCTTCTAAAGGATAGATTCAAATTACAAAAACTTTGATGCAAACATATAGATATAAGTTTGTTCACAATTATTATATTATCATTACTTATTTAGATTGTTGAGTAGAAACTGTAATTTTATTTATCACACTTGTATGTATATATATATATATATATATATATATATATATATATATATATATATATATATATATATATATATATATATATATATATATATATATCCTTATGGTTTGTTTGTATGAAATTAATGTTGTGAATGGAACCTAGGTTGATCTTTATGTGAAATCAATATATGCACAACACAAGCTATTATAACTATATACGAAACGTAAATGAGTAAGTAAGCAAAAAGTGAGAGATGGAAAGATCAAACCGAGAGACAAAGGATTTATAGTGGTTCGGCTACAAGGACACCTTCCTTACCCTACTCCACTCCCCGCGCACCAAGCTCGAGAGTTTTCTTCACTAAGTCAATAATCTCCCTTATGGTGGAGAACAATGTACACACCTTAGCTTACACCAATTTAACGACACAAAGCTAAATGTCGAGTTCTAATCGTAGCTAGAACCAATCTCACAACTACAATCACACCACAACTTCTTCACACCCTTTCACGCCTTCTACACTTCACAACTCTTGTTTCTTCACGCCTTCACAACTTCTATCTATTCACTACTTCAAGGGTTTTGCTACTTCACAACTTTTAGGCTTCTAAGTCTTCACAACTTCAATACTTCTATCTCTCTACTTGAGGGCCTTTATCTATGTACCACTACAAGGATTCTTCTACTTTAAAAACTTCTATGTCTTCTATACTTCAAAGCTTCTATGTCTCCACACCTTCTAGTCTTCAATGACTTCTCAACATTGAGGCTTCAAATTCTTTACTACTTCAAGGCTTCTATACTACTATAAGGGTTCTTTATTTTCACTGCTAACCACTACTTCAATATCCTACCACTTCTTATATCTCATATCACTAATTCTATGCACTTCTACTTCTTCACTTCTAGTACCACTTCACACTTTCAACAATTCTAGATCCTATATCTAAATCTAGCTAACCAATGTATACACCTTATACACCAAAGTATGAATGATTTACAAGATGAAATGAACAAACAACTTAGATAGCAAGATGATACTAAGTTGTAATACTTCTAGTCTTGATAGATAGAAGTATTCTTCTCTTTGCACTTGAGTGTTGAGGCTTGAATCACTTTGAAACAAAGATTAATGTATATATGATCAAAGGATTTTAGAGGATAGAAATGAAGGTTTGAATCAGAAAATTTTGAGTGCAAAAAGGTGAGAAAATTAGTGGAATGAACCAGTATTTAAAGGCATAGCTGGGGGGAATCAGGAGCGTGCAGGTCCCCTTAATTAGGGCCCGATCCCCTTAATTATTAAGGGGGCCGCTTGGTTAATTAAGGGGGCCGCCCCTCCTGAACGTTGCCCAGCTTTGTCCTTTTGTGAGAAAAATTTTTCTGGATTAGATTTGCCATTTTTGGTTGAAAATTTGAATTCATATATTTATAATGAATTAAACATATTCTTTTAATTCCAAAAATATTTTATAAAAGATATAAAATGTTTTGTGACATTTTATAAAAAATCTAGTGATTAATAAAAATGTTCCTTTTAACTTATAATGCATTAGACACTTTGTTTATTCATACCCTAAGTGATTAGATGGTAAAAGTGAGTATTTACTACTAAATACTTATTTACGTCATGATCTTTGGTTTGATGAGTTTGTGTTTTGTGATTATCAAAACATAGAGATATCGAAAGATATGAATAACGTTTTTAGGCATTTATTTATATCAACAAGTTTGTCATCTAAGATAGCTACAACCATATTTGCAACCTTATCTTCCAATAATGCATCAACAATCTTAGGAATTGTCTTAAATTCTTTAGTGAGATTCTCAAGCTGAATTCATGTCTACTTAACTTCCTTATGCAATGGATCAGTCCATAGCCTTGTGAACTTGGGAAGAGTAGCTGAGCTCATTTGCTTAGCAGCTAGTTCCTGAACATTAGGCATCATGGGCATGTGTACAGGTTCTTGAATGATTGGAATAATAGGCTCTGAAGATTCATGTATCACGAACTCTCAAGTTTTAAGGAATGTTTCATGTTCAGGGAATGGATCGTCTCTTGTTGATGACTCAAGAGCAGAGATCTTCTGATTCTCTCCATTTTTTTTGCAAGTTTGTCATCTTCTTCTAAGACTCCATCCAGGGTTTTGAACACCTAATTTACCACTTCTTTATCAGCCTCTGAGTAATATGCATATTCATCCTCTGGCATTTGCTCAATCTCAAGGTCTGACTCAATTACTAGCATCTATGTATTTGTATATGAAAATAGTGACAAGGGATTAGTTTCAACAATTAACTCCTCTCCAATAGCCTGGTTTTGATCTTCCTAGTCCTTATAGGTATAAAGTAAAATTTTAATGTAGGGTGAAGTTTGTGAATGTTTAGTGTCCTTCTCATCAGTCAGTTATAACCTTCTCACTAAGTCATAAGGATCCTATTGGTGTCCCTCTGAAAAAAGATGTTATTTTCAAATTTCATCATTGGAATCATTTGATATAAATTAGGCTTGTATGTTCCTCTCATTAGAGAGTGTGTAACTCTCTTTGAGTCATAAGAATCTTTTAAGTTTTCCTCATGCAAAGGTTGTGATTTAAGAATGCTATCTTTGGAAGGTTTTGGTGAGCTATTTTCATTGTCTCTCTCCTTAACAGCATGAGAATTACCTGCTGATTAAGTATGATATTTTCGTTGTCCCAAGGACGTTGAGTTTGCTTTGTTAGTGACTTCTGATGGATCTAGTGATTTAAGTTATTGAGTACCATCAGGATCTGATTTAGGTTTAGAGTCCCAAATGGTCGGGCTCTCAGACCCAAGCTATTGTTTGGCATGGATCAGGCCAAGAATGGTATAGTCAAGTTTGGGTGTTAAGCCCTAAACCATCTTTCCCTAGTGTTGATTCAAAGTGAAAAGATAATAATTTAAGAGTTGACTATGAGATACTTGGTGGTCTTTACATCCTGACCTGGTTCCTTAACATTGTTACCACCAGATTCTTCAGTCTCCATATCAGCTACCTCGTGAGAAGCTGATGTCTCCCAATGAAAACCAGTCTCATCATGCATAGATATTGATGTGTCACATCTTGAGGTTCCTTCATCCTTTTATTCTTCATCAGGTGCAGTGTGTTTATAGGATGAGGCTTACCTTTTCTGAGGGAGTTGGTGTTTTAGGTTTCTCGACTTTTTTTGATTTCATATTTCTTTTTGGGTTTAGGAGAACTTGATTGAGACTCTGAAGCTATCTTCTTGGTTTTGAGTTTCCTTTTTGACTTAGCTCTCTTACCAGATACCAAAGGCTCAACCAACTCACTTTCATACCCACCTTTAACCCTAGCCACTTGACACATATGAGTGTTCAAAGGCGCCTCATTTTTTTTGGATCGCTGTTATAGCTCTAAGTACCTATCTGAGCTCCCTTGAAGGTAGTGCACTTGGAGTTTTTGAAATCTTTACCCAGAAAATGTTCTATCATCAATGTTCTAAACCTAGCATACCAAATGTTTTGTGTTCTTGCGTTTTCATTGAGTTTTTTACAAAGGTCATCAAAAGCGAGTTTGTAGTTTTGGTTTTTACCCCAAATCAGTCCATATGCCATTATTTGCTAAGCGTTGTTTAGTTGTTCATGTGACTCTTGTTTACTCGCAATCCCCTGACAATATGGGCCATTAACAATCTCGAACTTGGAGAGAAAAAACTTTAATTTGACTAGGGATGACCATATCAAATCAGAAGGGGAAGATTTATCATCCTTAGGCTCATCCTAATCACGTAAGCCTAAGGTAGTTAAGCTTCCTTTGGCAGTGTCAAGAGAAGGGTTTACTTCAAGGTAAGGACCTTTATATTCAAGTCTAGTGACTTTGGGAAAGTCAGCTAGACCGAAAGAAAATGTTTTGGAACCCCTAAGAAATTAAAAATGATTTTGCCAAGTGCTTATCAACAACAACAGTATACCATAATACCCCAAGGTATTCGTAGTAATATACGGATGGAGTTATTTAAAAAGCAGTTGCAATATCACATGTTTGCAAAAACTGGATCGTTGGTTCGTAAAAAGTGTGTTTATGTTCCAACCTTGCAACATAGTTACATGAACTAAACTTGCAGTCAGTGATTTTAAAATCTACATTTTCAGTCTTTTTCAAGCCTGTTTTTGTAGAAGATGATGATTCAGAAGCCATTTAAAAAAATTAAGTTTAAAAACGTTAGCTTCTTTGAGTAAGTGAACAAGATTTTGAGAGGAAAAGGTTTGTGTGTCAGAGAAAAGTGAACTATGAAAGTTGAAAGGTTTGGCCCACTTGTGGGATTCAAAGCCAAAAATACTTTTGATAATTGATTTGATTATGAAATCCGCAGTAAATGCCTGCCCTGCGCTGATTAAAAATTTAGTTGCAGGTACCTTAGCATCCATTTGGGGGTTGGGGAGCGGAGAGCAAACCACTCTTCGATCTCTCGGTGAGTTGGATGGGAAGAGACATAAGGGGTTTTCTATGAAGCATTTGAATTCCCCCTTTCTTTTGGAATAGTTGAAAGTCCTCTTCTTAAGGGATTTTACGTGGGGACCCACAACCATACATGCATATAATTGTGTTCCTCAACCCAAGAAAGTTGACAGCTTTTTTAGGGAGGATTCCCTTTAATAGTGGAATGTCTATTCAATAGTAACTATGTTTGCATTTACTTACTCATTTATTATAAAAAAATATTTTTAGAGAATTTGCTTTGGTTTTGATTTATTAGGGACCACTTGATCTGTATTTAACATACCAAGCTCAGCTACCAGTTTAGTAAAACTAGTCTTAGCTAGAGGTTTCATAGAAATGGTAGCGAGCTGGCAATCAGTTGGTATGAAATGAAGTTTAATATCACCTTTCATGATGTGGTCTCTGATGAAGTGGTACCTGATGTTAATATGCTTGGACCTTGAATAAAGAACTAGATTGTTCAAGATGGCAATGACGCTGGTGTTGTCACAGAAGATAGGTACACTGTCATAGTAGATCTCAAAATGAACCGGCTGACTTTTCATCTAGAGTAACTGTGCACAACATCGAGCCACTGTTATATACACAGCTTCAGCTGATGACATAACCACAGAGTTTTGTTTCTTTTCACTCCAGCATACTAACTTTACCCCAAGTATTTGACATCCCCTGATGTACTCTTCTTGTTTAAGTTGCAACATGCATAATCAGAGTTTGAGTATGCCTTGAGATTAAAACTTGATCCTTTGGGATACCAGAGCCCTGGACTTGGAGTTCCTTTGAGGTACCTGAATATTCTCTTAACAACAACCAAGTAGGATTCCTTGGGGTCAGATTGGTACCTTACACATAGACATGTAGAGAATTGTTTGTCTGGACGACTAGCTATTTGATAGATCAAGGATCCAATCATGCCTCTGTATTGAGTCTCATTTACAGATTTCCTTGATTTATCAAGGCCCAAATTACTTGGGGGAAACATTGGACATTTCACTCATGCACAATCATAGAGGTCGTATTTCTTTAACAAATCTCTAACATATTTTTCTTGATAAATTGAAATTCCTTTGGAATTTTATTTGATTTGAAAACCTAGAAAGTAAGTTAATTATCCCATCATACTCATATTATATTTCTTGGTCATCAGTTTTGCAAAACATTTACAAAGATCTATGTTTGTTGACCCAAAAATAATATCATCCACATATATCGGAACAATTATGACATCGCCATTTAATTTGTAGATAAACAAGGTATTGTCAATTGTACCCCTGGTAATACTTATGTTGAATAAGGAATTTTGAAAAAATTTCATACCATGCCCTTGGCTATTTCAGACCATAGAGACTTTGGTTAGCCTGCAAACATGATTTTTAAACTCACTGTTTTTAAACCCAGGTGGTTGTTGTACATAGACTTCTTCGGAGATCTTCCTATTCAAAAAGGCATTCTTGACATCCATTTGAAAAACCTTGAAGTCTTTGTAGGCAACATAAGCAAGGAAGATCATGATTGCTTTCAGTCTTAGAACAGAAGCGAAGGTCTCATCATAGTCAATACCTTCTTCATGCATATACCCCTGATCTACCAGCCTAGCCTTATTTTGTATAACCACCCAATCTTCATCCATCTTGTTTCTGAAAATCCATTTGGTTCCAATAATGTATTTACCATAAGGGACTAGAACCAATACCCATACTCCATTCCTTTCAAATTGATTCAGCTCTACTTGCATGGTTCTTACCCATCCTTCTTCTTTAATTATTTCAGAGAGAAAATCAGCATATAAGCATTCACTTGCTGAGGTAGTTTCACTATCTCTAATTCTAATTCTTGTAGTTGCACAAGCTGATGGTTCTCCTAAAATGTTGACCAATTGAATATGTTTGTCTCTTGACCATTTGTCTTGGGGAACAGGAGTACTAGAAATGGATTTATTTTCAGGTTTTGCTGGAATTGGAATTAAATAAGGGACATGTTCATCTTCATTTTGTTCATCAGAGGGAGATGCATCATGTTCATGTTGTTCAAGTGGGGATTAGTGGTTGGTTGATCAAGTATTGGTGTATCAGTGATGATGGTTTTAGGGATGTTGACTATCTCTGATTCATGTGAATCTGGTTTCGGATAGATGGTTGACAGAAGATCATAGGATGGAATATAATATTCAGGGTGTGTTATGGTAAGGTTTCTTGAAGGTGCGTATTTATCTTCTGGCTATGATCTGGATTCATTGAAGTTGATGTCATCAGCTTTAGACCTTGAGTATCCGAAAACTTCATCACAATCAATGAAGGTTACATGGAAGGTTTTCTCCATCTCATGTCTTTTGATATTTAACACCCTGGATGCCTTGGATACAACAGAGTAACTGATGATATCAAATAGTCCTGATATTTAAGTGTCAATTTTCCCCTAATATGCTCGTTATTTGTACTTATTATTAGGATATATATACTTTGATTTCATTACATTTTGTATTCAGGTTACAAACGAGCATAAGAGCTAAAGAGACGCGGAAATTAGAAAGAACTCGCAAAAGATACACACTATAGTATGCTGAAGAAAGCTACGGCGTATCTAACACTCTCCATTACGCCGTATCAAGGAATTCAAGTATGAAGATCAAAGTCAACTCGGACCAACACTAGTACAAAAAGTTCTACTGGTCACGCATGGTCGATTTTGAAATGTCACACTGTAACATTTATACGTGACTAAATGTACCAGAAAAAAATAAACAGCCACACTTGATCCGACTTGTGTGACCATTTCGGAATTCTATTGTCACACATTTGAATATTCATGTGACTAAAGGTAACTGGAAAAAAAATTTTGGATTATTTAGTCACTTTTAATTCGGGACGTGTGTCAGATACAAATCAGCTCGAAACAATAGTCACATTATAGATATACATATGTGACAAATATATGTCACACAATTGAAAAGTGTGACCAAAATAGATATATGGTCACATGAGGTAATTGTGTATGTGGCTAAATTATATAGTCAAGTTTGTAACACATTATTTAAACGTGACTGCTATTCTTTGCTGAATATTTAGCCACATAGCGTTTGAAATGTGTGACAACGGAAAAGTAAGATTGAAGCGTTAGTCACGAAATGCGTTTAAGAGTGACAAATATATGTCACACACTTGAAGAGTGTGACCAAATGTCATATACGGTCACACTAAACCATAGAAACATGATTAAGTGTAACTAAAATTCGATACATATGGTCACGTAAGTTAATATGTGTGTCTAAAGTTTAATGTGTGTTTGTTTGCCAAATCCTAATGGGTATTATATGTGACCAACACATTCAAAATAGTCACATTGTGAAATATTCATGTGACTATTATTTATAGTAAAATGTGAAGTCAGTTATCATTAACCTTGATATTAGTCACATTGAGTTTTGTGCATATGTTATGGCTTGTATTTTCTTTGTTTCTAGACTAACATTTTGCAGGAAAAGCAAAGAAAAAGTTGTTTGGATTGGAATTTGGGTGAATGCTAGTAACTCCGAACTTAATGCTGCTAATGCTAGTAACTCGGAACTTAATGCTGTTAGGCAGAACTTAATGCTGCTAGCCCGTTAGTGCCCTCACATGCGTTGCACGTCAGGGTATTTTCGTCATTTCACTGTTCCCGCTATAACACATTAACACACTTCAGCTACCTTCCTTTCACGAAAATCGATGAGGATATTTTTTGCAAATAACAAAACTAAGTCGTGCTTAACACAACTAAATCACACTCACATAAACGCTCTATCTTCTTTCAACCTAATATCTCAAACAATACAGTCGGTGCTTCGCAGTCGTGATTCTTCAAAAAACACACGTACTAGGTAACCACATTTACTGATTTTTACTTCATTCAAACGGTATTTTGCATTGTTTTATAATCTTAATTGTTAATGCAGTAACCATGTTTGGTAATCAATTTATTTGCGCTGTGGACAATTCTGATGTTTTGGATTTGTTTGTAAGTTAACACCATTATTGACAAGCTGTTATTTCTCTAAGAAACTAGCTTAATTACTCCTTCCCATAATTATAGTCCATTGTTGACTTTTGAAGTCTTTAACTTTCAAATTTGACCTTAAATATTTTTATTTGTGTTATATATTACTTGATGCAAAATATATGAATGGATTAAGTTTTGAATGTATTTACCATTGGTATAATTTTTATCAACTATTATATAACACAAATAAAAATATATAAGGTCAAATTTGCCAAATGGAGACTTAAAAAGTCACACATTAAGTGTCTACTATGACTTTTTCAAGTCTTTTTTCTTCAACTTTGACTTCAAATTTTTTTGTCCGTGTTATATAGTACTTGATGCAAGATATATGAATGGATTAAGTTTTTAGTTGTGTTTTCATTTGTATACTTTATTTTCATATACAGGAACTGCATAATGATTATGTTCTAGGAGGTTCCTATAATGGCAATGGTTTTATTTTCTTAGTTAACTGTGAGGGGTTATATGGAAAGTTTGTGTAAGGAGAGTCTCACAATTTAAGTGTGTTGTTGAGGGAGCAAGGTGTAATGATTTTGTCATTCACAACATCTCATGTTCTGCTGTTGAGTGCATACATTTTGTTGAAGAGGGTGACGATGTGTTTTATGTAACTTGCTATGGTGAGAATGGGTTGGAGTTTCACAATTATGAACCCAAGAGTGCCCCATTTTGGAGATGTTTAGTGCGTGTGACAGACACATCTCTGCTTATGCAGTCGTTGGAGGAAGACTTTCTGAGATATCTGGATGGTCCAACCCCTACTGATTCGGTCGTGGTTTCCACTAACATGACTGACTACAATGTTAGGGTGGCCAGTGATCATCTCTATGGTCGATACGTCCACTCCTACTTCTATGGCGGTGGTTGGGTGACACTCGCTCGAGACTTGAATTTGAAGGCTGGTCAGTGGATGGTTTTTACTCAGGTTTACCCGGGCCAGGAATTTAATGTGATGTTGTTTGAACCTGATAGAGGGGCCATCACAACTGTGGAGACATACAACACCAATATTGCCATGAATGCCTTGTGTCACCAACCACATGACTATGGTATTTTTTCCTTTATTAGCTTTAACTACATCAAGTATATGATATCTTTGTAACATTTTAGATTATCTATAACTTACTCATTTTGTATTATTAAATTCAGATTTTGAAGCCAGACGGATGAACTGGATGTGCAGATGGTCGTTTCACACTGTCCACGACCAAGAAGATAGGGCATTCTACCGACCACTGACTGCATGCTTCTGGAGGAATGGACAACTAGTAAGTGTCTTGAAAACTTTGATAATTTGTCAAATTGTAATTATGCTACAATTTCAATGAGATTACAATATAAACAACTATCAATCTATAGCAGTTGTAACTTTGTACATTTTGTAACAGGCTATATCATCAAAAATTGTGCACAAGTACAACTTGTACGGGTACTCTGTCGCTGTTGTGAAGCACCAAATGATACAGAAAGTGTTCCAAGTACGGGAGAGAGCAGTGGTGGTACCTGGTCGAGGGAAGGTGAGGAGGAAGGTGTTTATTGTTTCATGCTCTGGTTTCAGGGAGTTGAGACAGGAAGCCGCCTTTGGTGCAGCTGCAAGGGTCCGCTTCTTTTTAACAGATGACACAAACTGGTCCCAAAGAGTCTTAAGGTTTGATGAGTGTTGATGGTTTGATGGTTGTTAATGGTTTTATGTTTGTTGATGGGTGAAACAATGTTTGAAAGTTTTTGTAAGTTGGATAAACTTTTTTGTAAGTATCTGATGTATGATAAACCAAATGGGTTTGTCACTAGACAATGGTATGTAATTAGCTAATGTAGGATGAACCATACGGGTTTATCCGTAGACAATATTATGTAGTAAACTATGTAGGTTGACATTATTGTACGAAAGCGGCTTATACGGCCTTATAACTAGTTAATTGGGGATTTAAACCCTTAAGTGTAAATGTTACCAATCCACCCCTGCACTCTCATATCTAGCAGTACAAACCCACCTGCAGTAACGTTTTCTTAGCAGCAGAAACTTTTGATTTTGATAACTTTTGATTAACATGATACAAAATATATCCCAAGTTCTTGTTAATGAACACAACAATCAAAATATTGTAAAAATTAAGTGTAAATGTTACCAATCCACCCCTGCACTCTCATATCTAGCAGTACAAACCCACCTGCAGTAATGTTTTCTTAGCAGCAGAAACTTTTGATTTTGATAACTTTTGATTAACATGATACAAAATATATCCCAAGTTCTTGTTAATGAACACAACAATCAAAATATTGTAACAATTAATGAGAAAATTTAGCAATGAGAAAGTATGGGAATTAAAATTAAACATATTCCATTAAAACTTGAAATGAAAAATTACAAAATACTAGCAACAAAAGGTACACATTCTAAAATTTTACTAATCTAAAAGGATTACAACATGTTTATTCATAAAGTCAAATAAAGTAGTACAAAAGGATTACAAGGTTTATTCAAATTACTTCCTAACTTAACTAATACATTTTCTTTTTACCCTTCCATTTTGAACAAACTTTGGGCATTTTTGGTTCCCATGGTTTTATAGCCTTGTCTTCACAAGTCTTAGCATTGGGCAGGCCTAGCACCTGAACCCTCTTATCAAAAAGCTCTTTGGCAGTCTTTTTTGGAGTTTTAACCTTCCTATCATCTTCCTTTTAGTTCCTGATCCAGAATTTCCCTTTGGAAAGTAGTCTGCCCATGTATTTGGAGGACCTTCAGAATTGCTTGATATGTGAAATGAACTTGAGTCACTACTGTCAATTTTAATGATTTCTGCAAAAAAATAAAAAATATATTAAAATTTAAAAAAAAATATAGTTTAAATGAAATAAAAGATAATGTTGCAATTCAGGGTGTGTTTGAAACAACCTTTGTTCTTGGAACTCCAATGGCCACATTACCTGGTGGATGGTTGGTTTTAGATCATAAAAAAGAATGGAATGCAATAAACCAACATACGAAACTCTTCTAACTTCCCACTACTGCTCCTTTTTTCGTTTCAACTCCCTTTGAGCAAAGGACTTCACTAGCCGCATTGCTAGATTGTTGAAAAAACAAAAGAAACAGTATGGGAAGTTAAAATGGAAAGGTATGTTGAAATTCCAGACTCAAAGTAATACAAACAATCTACAAATGTTGAGTAAATAATAGAGTCTAAGTAACATCACTCATCTTGAATGCGATAATGGAGTGTGGCATGTCATGAACAGTACACACTATATCATTATTGCATTGAAGACGTCTCAATGATCAGGCCAGATCTATCTAACGCTGCAGTACCGTCTAATAACCACACAAATGGTAGCAGACGTTTTCCAAATTAAGCAATGGAACCATCTACAACGCTATATAGAGCGCCCTAATCATTGAGCTTTAAGTTATTAGAAAACAGATTCTTACTATCATTTATATTGCTCCCTTAGATGTGACGAACATACATATTAATTATGTAGATTCTACGACATTAGAGAGCTAATTGTGCATGAATGAAATCATATAAAATTTATATTAACAATGCAATGAACTACCATCCTTTCTACCCTAGCCAACAACAACATATTATTCAGCCTTGAATCTCTAACCTACCAACATGCTGGAAGATGAAGACGCTAAATTCAAGCATCGAACCTACAAATTATACTTGATAATTGTTTCTGTATTTTGGCAAAGAGCAAAGATGAATCATCGATGGATGAAATAGCAGAACTAGTTTATGTTCATACTTGAAAGTGGTGTCTTTGCATCCATCGATGATACTTCTTCCATCTTTGATACTTGGATATTTTAGCCTAACTATTCGCACACACATCCATCACTTTTCTTACTTATTCTCTCAATAAAAATGCAACATAATTCTTATACCAGATAGTCAACCTAAGCCTAAGATGAAATAAGCTAATCCAAGCAAATCTTAATATCTCTTTTGCTCTAATTATTCGCAAAAACAACACATCATGTTTTTCCTTACTCTATCAATACAAATACAACGCAATTCTTATAACAGATAATCAACCTAAGCCTAAGAATAAATAGCTCTAAGGGGTATTTGGATTATATTAATTAATTTGTGATCTTATCAGCTTTTTGAGATTTGGGATCAAAACCCTAGATCCGAGTGAGTTGCAACTGTGAGTGTGAGAGAGAAAGAGAGGATTATGTTGAAGTGTTCGAAGTGTGTTTGATAAGAAAGAGAGGATCAAAACCCTAGATCCGAGTGAAGTGTGTTTGATACTCTTGGTAGGGGTAATTTATTTATATTATACTAGACGAGTACCCGTGCATAGCAACGGGATTTTATAGCGGCAGATAGTTTTAGTGATATAAACGTTTATGGGTTATAAACGAAAAATAATAAACATTTGAGGATTTGGGGATTAAACATAATGTTTTGAAACCCGGTTCGACCCGGGTGGTTGAACCGGTAGAACCGTTCTAGTCAAAAAATGGGTCAATTTAAACTGGGTAACCCCGACGGATTGGGTCAAAAACGGGTTTAATTAATCCGGGTCAACCCGAAGGATTTGAAGTGTCCAGGGTCAACCCGTGCATAGCAACGGGATTTTATAGCGACATATAGTTTTAGTGATAAAAAAAGTTTATGGGTTATAAACAAAAAATAATAAAAGTTTGAAGATTTGAGAATTAAACATAATGTTTTGAAACCCGGTTCGACACGGGTGGTTCAACCGGTTGAACCGTTCTGGTCGAAAAATTGATCGATTTAAACCGGGTCAACTTGCTAGGTTGGGTCGAAAACGGGTCAAATTAAACCGGTTCAACCCGCGGGTTTGAAGCGACCCAACCTAGCAAGTTGACCCCGTTTAATATAACCTATAATTTTTTTTATCAATAAACTATCTACCGCTATAAAAAATCTCGTTGCTATGAAAAAATCGTACAAAAATGTACGAAAACGTAATAAACGTTTCATAACATTTTAATACAGAGGAAAACATTCAGAAAAGCTTAGAACATATGAAAACGAGCGAAAATTGCCGAAAACATTCAAAATGGATGAAATCGGTCGAAAGGGTCGCAATCGGTCGAAAATCTGTCGAAAATTGTCAACGTCGGTCGAAAACTAGCGACATCAATCAAAATCGATTGAAAACGGTCAAAAACGGACGAAAAACATTACAAACGGATGAAATCGCTAAAAAATACAAAACGTATAAAATGTTGTATAGTATTTGTCTTAGTTTACAAAATCCAATGCACATGACCCATGACCCATGTTAATTACCCATTGTCGATCACCAATCATGTATTGGTCGATAACATATATGACATGTCACTACAACCCAATATTAATGCGCATGACCCGTTACCCATGTTAATTACCCTATGATCATCAACAGTCATGGATGTGACCAGTGATAACATAATGCATATGACCATATGACGTCAAATACCCATTTTTGAATGTGACCAATGATAACCTAATGCATATGTGTGACATTTCGTAAAATTTTCATGTCATTAATCTTAAGAGTATTTAACCATTTTATTTTTACTAATTAACTTCGTCGGAGTTATCCGCGTACGTCATAACGTGTTCAATTCATTCAACCATGACTATACAACGTCTACTCTACACTTTCTATGCACCACTGTTTCCTTACAACCCTATTTTAAAGTCACAATTCACTTTTTCCATTTTTAACATTTTTTAACTTTTACGCGATTTAAATTTACGTTTTACGGTTTTGACAACGTCAATCAACCCTAGACTATGAAAATTTTACATGTTTTTATGCATTTTAACCTATTCTCATATTTTCAAGTGAGTTTTATACTTGTCGTTTCATTTTTATAGTTTACGTCACATTTATCAAAAACCGGTGTCACCAAACGCGTTTTCAACTAACGGTTTCAGTTTTAACGATGTTTTAACACTCCGATAAACCCATAACTCATCTTAAATACTTAAATAGGTTATGATAACATGTTTTAACATTTTTAAAAGTTTTGAATTTTATAAGTACCCGGTACTATGTTACGCGTCGTAAAAACCCTACGTTTTCAATTACCGGGATCAAACTACACATTGTTGCTCAAAGTTAACATAAAATAAACTATACACTCCCTTCCACCCACTCTTTATACATGCCTACATACACTTGTTCCATGCTTTTAACAAGTGTTCTCTTAAACATGCATGTGTCTTCCACTAAGTTTCTAAACCAACTAAATAACCATTAGCTCATTGTTTACATGCAAACTAGATCAAGTTTCCATTTTTCTTCTCCCTCCTTGGGTTGAACGAGCCATACAACCACAAATCACCATCCATCTTTTGATTTCTAGCTTATATCTTGATCATGGGTTGTAGAGCTTGAAGCTCTAGTCTTGTTCTTGGTTTATATCGATCATTCCTTGGGTAAAGTTGAAGATATCAAGGGTTATTTTGAAAGGGTTTTATTGGTGATTATTCTAAGGTTTTCAAGAGTTAAAGGGCTGTGGTTTTACAAGGGTTTTGGTGATTAAAATTTGGGTTGGCATGGGGTAAAGAAATGGTGCAAGTGTTGAATGGGTTAATCTAGGTTTAGTGATTCTTGTTCTTGTATCATCTTGTTCATCACTTTTGTAAGGAAACTCTCCACTAACTTTTCATTTTATTTTTATTTTCACTTCTGTATATTTTATATATCTTGATGTATTTGTATATTATATAAGTTATTATGCTTGGTTAGGCTTGGTACATAGTTAGGAAACACTAAAAACCCTAAAGGACTAGACATGCAAACTGTGAATCTGATTCAGGGGTAAAAACGGAATAAACTGATTTAATCAGTAAACATTGGACCTAAACTAAAAATATGTAGTTGTAGCCCTATGTCTTGTGGTCATTTTGACGGGTATTTCATCGAATAACTCATTACGATGATTAAACAAGAAATATTTTCGTGAAACATGCCAGATTCTGAGTTACAGATTTAAATGGTAAAAATCTCAGTGATATGTTCATTTTTACTACTTGGCCCAGTTTTATGAAATGTAGGTAACATCTTAACTTAAACATGGCCGCAAACGGGGAATTAATTAGACTTGTAGAACTCTAGTTATCGCACTTTTCGTGGGACTGTTGTAATGTTGAAAGCTGATGGACTGCATAGTATGGATAAATTGATAGTTTTACTAATGTTATGTAACTATTGGCTTAGTAAAACCCACAAAACTTGTTAGTAAAGATTAATACCTTTCCGGGAATACAAAGAACGTTATTCTTGGACTTACGGTTTGCAAATGGCGAATATTTTTACATGTACAAGTTAATAAAAATTCCAACAGCTCTAGAATAAAAAGTATAAAAATGTTATACACTTTATAAAAATTGGACCTTTAATACATTTTTGAACCACCTAATATATTTTTGAAACCTCAAGTTTAATGTGAACTTTTTGGCTAACACTTGACCCATGGACCAAATTTGAACCTTATGATTATATTGGACTTTCACAACATATATTTGGACTTAGGATCAAATATAGGATTATTACTTGAAATTTTATAACTTTTAAGTGGTAAACTAAAACTTGAGATATATCTAGGAATTATGTACCAAGCGTAGGTAAGATAATAACTTATATATATAGCTAAGTTGCATCAATATTTATTTTCAAAACCTAAGACAACGTATATATGTTTAGGTTCTTCGTAGAGCTTCGCGGCTATCTTTCTTCGCTTGCTTGATTGTGATTATTCCTCTTTGTTCACGGTGAGTTTATAGCCTCGCCTTTACTCATATTTAAATATTTTATAAACCTCGCGAGGGGGATACATGCTAGTTTTACGAACTGAATACAAGTAGTTTTTGGTATGCTTGACCCGATTACATGATTAAAGTCAATTGAGTATTTCTTGCCAATTAAGTCCCCATCATGAACCGTTAATTCCGTAGGAAACGCTAGTATTATGAATATGCATATTTGGCCTGGCGGGCCTGACCGGGTGAGTAGCGCTCATACATCAACGGTCACATAATATTGAGAGATTACGTGGTAAATGGCAAATCTTACCTTTTCGGGGCACTATTAAACTAGGTCAAGGTTCGGTTTCATGAGCTCTATACTATAATCTTATTTCCCGACTTGTATTTGTTACATGTCAACTTAATTATGGGCGTATAACAATGTAGCCCATCGTATTTTAAACTGATTTATCTTGTATTCAACTGATTACTTATTAAACTCTATAAATTCACTCAACCTTTGTGTTGACTTTTAGCATGTTTTATCTCAGGTCCTTAAGTGACTTTCGGCTTGGATGGGCGGCGCAGGAAATGGATATCTACATGATGGCTCATGTTTAAATATGAGTTTTCATTTGATAATATTCTAAACTTTCAAAACTTATGTATCTTTTAACTATGTTAAAAAATTTTGGGACCTTGTTGACTCTGATAAATTATCGAATGTGAAGTATGAACTTTTATTAATGACGACATTGTTTTAAAGTTGTTTACTATATTTGTACAATGTGACTAGTATATAACATCCCATAACCCTTTCCGCTGCGTTCCTAAAATGGGGGTGTTATAGAATGGTACCAGAGCACAAATTATAGTGAACTAGATCTTTTTCCTTTTAAAAACCTAGACTATAATCATTTATTTTTTCAAAATCATGAGCTTCCATCATCTTGTCCGATATCCATGCGCGCCTACTCCTAAACTTCCTATTTCTCCCTCGTAAATATATATATCTTAATCATGCTATATTAAAAATAATTATAAGCACTATAATTATTTCCTATCTTGTCCGATAATCCGCGAAATATCACTCCTTATATATGCACTTTATGCACAAAATTCCTTGTTGTATTTTATGCTATTCATGAGCATTATAAACTTCCATCCAGAAATTTATACACATCTCTTTGATTGCACCATCGTTATACGTATGCACATAATAAATATTATCACTTGCACTTGTAATATTTCTCGACCATCTTGCTTTTCTTGAAACATCAATATATTTCTATAAAAGGTTTCTCCAAGTGAATACTAAAATCTTCTAGACATTGTATGTGATTACAATTGTCTCTAAACTCTTTCATCATTGTATGCTATATCATTTCATATAGCATCGAAACTTGTTACAATTTATCAATCTATTGGTTGTCTTACTCCCTGTGCACTTATATGTTCTAAGTATTTCAGTTTATCTTCTAAAGCATCGCTATTGATACTATTTATATAAAGACTATTTATATACACTTGATTCTTCTCTCAACTATTTATGCTTAATTAATAGAGCGTCACTCTTTATTTACATAAAGGCTACTTTTCTAAATTCTTTACCGACTCTTACGCCCTTTATACTTAACCTACAAAACATCATGTCAAACTTTACTTCTCTCAATTATGTACCTATGTCACCAAGATTACTAAACTATTAAATACGTATTTATTTATTTTGATGATCCCCTAAAACTTTCTCATACATTGTGGTCTCATTTATTTTCTCAAAAATCGTGAGTAATGCTATGAGCTTTAAAAATCTTTTCATGACCTTACACAACGGTATTTTATCTGAAACCCGTCACATTCTATTTATTTACCTTGGAAATTTCACTACCATGTTATTAAAAAAAAAAAAAAAAAAAAAAAAAAAAAAAAAAAAAAAAAAAACTCCTTTATTGTCATAAAAACTATCTTTCATTATATTACAAATGGATTTACTACTCTCCAAAGAACTACCTTACGAATACCTTCTATAGCGTATAACCATACTTACTATCAACTTATGAACACCTTTGTTAGTCTCGTATAAACTCTTTTAAGCACCTTACAAATGATTTTGCCGTTAACTTAACTATTTTACTACTGCTTTACAAATTATTTCGCTAAAATAATTCGCAATGTTTGTCACCATCCATCAATCATTTTGTCACTCCCTTACAAACTACATCACCACCATCTTATAAACTAAATCACTAATTTACTACCGTTACATAAACTATTTTGACTAGTTCCGATTAAACTATTTGTTATCATCTTACAAATCGCTCTATCATTTACCATCTTATAAACTAAATCACTAATTTACTACCGTTACATAAACTATTTTGACTACTTCCGATTAAACTATTTGTTATCATCTTACAAATCGCTCTATCATTTACCATCTTATAAACTAAATCACTAATTTACTACCGTTACATAAACTATTTTGACTAGTTCCGATTAAACTATTTGTTATCATCTTACAAATCGCTCTATCATTTACCTTATACCAAAATTTTCACCACCCTACAAATCATTTAGATATTTTCTTGCAAATTAGAACTATTTTGTTATTATGTTATCGTTCGTCATTCTTCTATAATTCTTATAAATGGATTCATCATACAAAAGCTGAAGTTCAACAACTTTCTCTACATTCATCAAGTTCTCTTTTGAAACCTTCATTGTTAAAGGTCCGTGATTCTGGCTCGGTGTTGGCCCGGTGTGAGCTGTTTTTGAACTGCTTAAAACTTCTTTTTCTGCGCATATTTTCCTTATTCGCTTGTGTTATACACTCATACTACTTACTTATGATTGATTCTTTCGTATGTACAAACTTATATCACTCTTTCTATATAAGATATTTATGAAAACTCCAATCTTGTCCAACAATGGACATATCACGAGTATAACTAAGTTAAGTATTTGAAAATTTTATCGAACCTCGGTTAAATATAGTCTAGTCACCTATATTTAACCTTGGGACAGTGGAACATAGTCTGACTACCTATGTTCGACTTAGATTTTTCAAATACTGAGAATAGTTATATGTGGATTATGTCTAATTGATGTTCTACTAGATTTTCGAAAATCACAAAATTTTTATGTGAGTATAACAATTCAGCGGTATTCATACGATCAAGCAAAACTACTAAACAAATCCTCATCTTTTCGCAAGTGAACCGTCTGGAGATAAAGCGAGTTGAGCTCCGGGACGGCGCTCTCTTAAGGGGTACGTGCTGTGACATTTCGTAAAATTTTCATGTCATTAATCTTAAGAGTATTTAACCATTTTATTTTTACTAATTAACTTCGTCGGAGTTATCCGCGTACGTCATAACGTGTTCAATTCATTCAACCATGACTATACAACGTCTACTCTACACTTTCTATGCACCACTATTTCCTTACAACCCTATTTTAAAGTCACAATTCACTTTTTCCATTTTTAACATTTTTTAACTTTTACGCGATTTAAATTTACGTTTTACGGTTTTGACAACGTCAATCAACCCTAGACTATGAAAATTTTACATGTTTTTATGCATTTTAACCTATTCTCATATTTTCAAGTGAGTTTTATACTTGTCGTTTCATTTTTATAGTTTACGTCACATTTATCAAAAACCGGTGTCACCAAACGCGTTTTCAACTAACGGTTTCAGTTTTAACGATTGTTTAACACTCCGATAAACCCATAACTCATCTTAAATACTTAAATAGGTTATGATAACATGTTTTAACATCTTTAAAGTTTTGAATTTTATAAGTACCCGGTACTATGTTACGCGTCTTAAAAACCCTACGTTTTCAATTACCGGGATCAAACTACACATTGTTGCTCAAAGTTAACATAAAATAAACTATACACTCCCTTCCACCCACTCTTTATACATGCCTACATACACTTGTTCCATGCTTTTAACAAGTGTTCTCTTAAACATGCATGTGTCTTCCACTAAGTTTCTAAACCAACTAAATAACCATTAGCTCATTGTTTACATGCAAACTAGATCAAGTTTCCATTTTTCTTCTCCCTCCTTGGGTTGAACGAGCCATACAACCACAAATCACCATCCATCTTTTGATTTCTAGCTTATATCTTGATCATGGGTTGTAGAGCTTGAAGCTCTAGTCTTGTTCTTGGTTTATATCGATCATTCCTTGGGTAAAGTTGAAGATATCAAGGGTTATTTTGAAAGGGTTTTATTGGTGATTATTCTAAGGTTTTCAAGAGTTAAAGGGCTGTGGTTTTACAAGGGTTTTGGTGATTAAAATTTGGGTTGGCATGGGGTAAAGAAATGGTGCAAGTGTTGAATGGGTTAATCTAGGTTTAGTGATTCTTGTTCTTGTATCATCTTGTTCATCACTTTTGTAAGGAAACTCTCCACTAACTTTTCATTTTATTTTTATTTTCACTTCTGTATATTTTATATATCTTGATGTATTTGTATATTATATAAGTTATTATGCTTGGTTAGGCTTGGTACATAGTTAGGAAACACTAAAAACCCTAAAGGACTAGACATGCAAACTGTGAATCTGATTCAGGGGTAAAAACGGAATAAACTGATTTAATCAGTAAACATTGGACCTAAAATAAAAATATGTAGTTGTAGCCCTATGTCTTGTGGTCATTTTGACGGGTATTTCATCGAATAACTCATTACGATGATTAAACTAGAAATATTTTCGTGAAACATGCCAGATTCTGAGTTACAGATTTAAATGGTAAAAATCTCAGTGATATGTTCATTTTTACTACTTGGCCCAGTTTTATGAAATGTAGGTAACATCTTAACTTAAACATGGCCGCAAACGGGGAATTAATTAGACTTGTAGAACTCTAGTTATCGCACTTTTCGTGGGACTGTTGTAATGTTGAAAGCTGATGGACTGCATAGTATGGATAAATTGATAATTTTACTAATGTTATGTAACTATTGGCTTAGTAAAACCCACAAAACTTGTTAGTAAAGATTAATACCATTCCGGGGATACAAAGAACGTTATTCTTGGACTTACGGTTTGCAAATGGCGAATATTTTTACATGTACAAGTTAATAAAAATTCCAACAGCTCTAGAATAAAAAGTATAAAAATGTTATACACTTTATAAAAATTGGACCTTTAATACATTTTTGAACCACCTAATATATTTTTGAAACCTCAAGTTTAATGTGAACTTTTTGGCTAACACTTGACCCATGGACCAAATTTGAACCTTATGATTATATTGGACTTTCACAACATATATTTGGACTTAGGATCAAATATAGGATTATTACTTGAAATTTTATAACTTTTAAGTGGTAAACTAAAACTTGAGATATATCTAGGAATTATGTACCAAGCGTAGGTAAGATAATAACTTATATATATAGCTAAGTTGCATCAATATTTATTTTCAAAACCTAAGACAACGTATATATGTTTAGGTTCTTCGTAGAGCTTCGCGGCTATCTTTCTTCGCTTGCTTGATTGTGATTATTCCTCTTTGTTCACGGTGAGTTTATAGCCTCGCCTTTACTCATATTTAAATATTTTATAAACCTCGCGAGGGGGATACATGCTAGTTTTACAAACTGAATACAAGTAGTTTTTGGTATGCTTTACCCGATTACATGATTACAGTCAATTGAGTATTTCTTGCCAATTAAGTCCCCATCATGAACCGTTAATTCCGTAGGAAACGCTAGTATTATGAATATGCATATTTGGCCTGGCGGGCCTGACCGGGTGAGTAGCGCTCATACATCAACGGTCACATAATATTGAGAGATTACGTGGTAAATGGCAAATCTTACCTTTTCGGGGCACTATTAAACTAGGTCAAGGTTCGGTTTCATGAGCTCTATACTATAATCTTATTTCCCGACTTGTATTTGTTACATGTCAACTTAATTATGGGCGTATAACAATGTAGCCCATCGTATTTTAAACTGATTTATCTTGTATTCAACTGATTACTTATTAAACTCTATAAATTCACTCAACCTTTGTGTTGACTTTTAGCATGTTTTATCTCAGGTCCTTAAGTGACTTTCGGCTTGGATGGGCGGCGCAGGAAATGGATATCTACATGATGGCTCATGTTTAAATATGAGTTTTCATTTGATAATATTCTAAACTTTCAAAACTTATGTATCTTTTAACTATGTTAAAAAATTTTGGGACCTTGTTGACTCTGATAAATTATCGAATGTGAAGTATGAACTTTTATTAATGACGACATTGTTTTAAAGTTGTTTACTATATTTGTACAATGTGACTAGTATATAACATCCCATAACCCTTTCCGCTGCGTTCCTAAAATGGGGGTGTTATAGAATGGTACCAGAGCACAAATTATAGTGAACTAGATCTTTTTCCTTTTAAAAACCTAGACTATAATCATTTATTTTTTCAAAATCATGAGCTTCCATCATCTTGTCCGATATCCATGCGCGCCTACTCCTAAACTTCCTATTTCTCCCTCGTAAATATATATATCTTAATCATGCTATATTAAAAATAATTATAAGCACTATAATTATTTCCTATCTTGTCCGATAATCCGCGAAATATCACTCCTTATATATGCACTTTATGCACAAAATTCCTTGTTGTATTTTATGCTATTCATGAGCATTATAAACTTCCATCCAGAAATTTATACACATCTCTTTGATTGCACCATCGTTATACGTATGCACATAATAAATATTATCACTTGCACTTGTAATATTTCTCGACCATCTTGCTTTTCTTGAAACATCAATATATTTCTATAAAAGGTTTCTCCAAGTGAATACTAAAATCTTCTAGACATTGTATGTGATTACAATTGTCTCTAAACTCTTTCATCATTGTATGCTATATCATTTCATATAGCATCGAAACTTGTTACAATTTATCAATCTATTGGTTGTCTTACTCCCTGTGCACTTATATGTTCTAAGTATTTCAGTTTATCTTCTAAAGCATCGCTATTGATACTATTTATATAAAGACTATTTATATACACTTGATTCTTCTCTCAACTATTTATGCTTAATTAATAGAGCGTCACTCTTTATTTACATAAAGGCTACTTTTCTAAATTCTTTACCGACTCTTACGCCCTTTATACTTAACCTACAAAACATCATGTCAAACTTTACTTCTCTCAATTATGTACCTATGTCACCAAGATTACTAAACTATTAAATACGTATTTATTTATTTTGATGATCCCCTAAAACTTTCTCATACATTGTGGTCTCATTTATTTTCTCAAAAATCGTGAGTAATGCTATGAGCTTTAAAAATCTTTTCATGACCTTACACAACGGTATTTTATCTGAAACCCGTCACATTCTATTTATTTACCTTGGAAATTTCACTACCATGTTATTAAAAAAAAAAAAAAAAAAAAAAAAAAAAAAAAAAAAAAACAAACTCCTTTATTGTCATAAAAACTATCTTTCATTATATTACAAATGGATTTACTACTCTCCAAAGAACTACCTTACGAATACCTTCTATAGCGTATAACCATACTTACTATCAACTTATGAACACCTTTGTTAGTCTCGTATAAACTCTTTTAAGCACCTTACAAATGATTTTGCCGTTAACTTAACTATTTTACTACTGCTTTACAAATTATTTCGCTAAAATAATTCGCAATGTTTGTCACCATCCATCAATCATTTTGTCACTCCCTTACAAACTACATCACCACCATCTTATAAACTAAATCACTAATTTACTACCGTTACATAAACTATTTTGACTAGTTCCGATTAAACTATTTGTTATCATCTTACAAATCGCTCTATCATTTACCATCTTATAAACTAAATCACTAATTTACTACCGTTACATAAACTATTTTGACTACTTCCGATTAAACTATTTGTTATCATCTTACAAATCGCTCTATCATTTACCATCTTATAAACTAAATCACTAATTTACTACCGTTACATAAACTATTTTGACTAGTTCCGATTAAACTATTTGTTATCATCTTACAAATCGCTCTATCATTTACCTTATACCAAAATTTTCACCACCCTACAAATCATTTAGATATTTTCTTGCAAATTAGAACTATTTTGTTATTATGTTATCGTTCGTCATTCTTCTATAATTCTTATAAATGGATTCATCATACAAAAGCTGAAGTTCAACAACTTTCTCTACATTCATCAAGTTCTCTTTTGAAACCTTCATTGTTAAAGGTCCGTGATTCTGGCTCGGTGTTGGCCCGGTGTGAGCTGTTTTTGAACTGCTTAAAACTTCTTTTTCTGCGCATATTTTCCTTATTCGCTTGTGTTATACACTCATACTACTTACTTATGATTGATTCTTTCGTATGTACAAACTTATATCACTCTTTCTATATAAGATATTTATGAAAACTCCAATCTTGTCCAACAATGGACATATCACGAGTATAACTAAGTTAAGTATTTGAAAATTTTATCGAACCTCGGTTAAATATAGTCTAGTCACCTATATTTAACCTTGGGACAGTGGAACATAGTCTGACTACCTATGTTCGACTTAGATTTTTCAAATACTGAGAATAGTTATATGTGGATTATGTCTAATTGATCTTCTACTAGATTTTCGAAAATCACAAAATTTTTATGTGAGTATAACAATTCAGCGGTATTCATACGATCAAGCAAAACTACTAAACAAATCCTCATCTTTTCGCAAGTGAACCGTCTGGAGATAAAGCGAGTTGAGCTCCGGGACGGCGCTCTCTTAAGGGGTACGTGCTGTGACATTTCGTAAAATTTTCATGTCATTAATCTTAAGAGTATTTAACCATTTTATTTTTACTAATTAACTTCGTCGGAGTTATCCGCGTACGTCATAACGTGTTCAATTCATTCAACCATGACTATACAACGTCTACTCTACACTTTCTATGCACCACTATTTCCTTACAACCCTATTTTAAAGTCACAATTCACTTTTTCCATTTTTAACATTTTTTAACTTTTACGCGATTTAAATTTACGTTTTACGGTTTTGACAACGTCAATCAACCCTAGACTATGAAAATTTTACATGTTTTTATGCATTTTAACCTATTCTCATATTTTCAAGTGAGTTTTATACTTGTCGTTTCATTTTTATAGTTTACGTCACATTTATCAAAAACCGGTGTCACCAAACGCGTTTTCAACTAACGGTTTCAGTTTTAACGATTGTTTAACACTCCGATAAACCCATAACTCATCTTAAATACTTAAATAGGTTATGATAACATGTTTTAACATCTTTAAAGTTTTGAATTTTATAAGTACCCGGTACTATGTTACGCGTCTTAAAAACCCTACGTTTTCAATTACCGGGATCAAACTACACATTGTTGCTCAAAGTTAACATAAAATAAACTATACACTCCCTTCCACCCACTCTTTATACATGCCTACATACACTTGTTCCATGCTTTTAACAAGTGTTCTCTTAAACATGCATGTGTCTTCCACTAAGTTTCTAAACCAACTAAATAACCATTAGCTCATTGTTTACATGCAAACTAGATCAAGTTTCCATTTTTCTTCTCCCTCCTTGGGTTGAACGAGCCATACAACCACAAATCACCATCCATCTTTTGATTTCTAGCTTATATCTTGATCATGGGTTGTAGAGCTTGAAGCTCTAGTCTTGTTCTTGGTTTATATCGATCATTCCTTGGGTAAAGTTGAAGATATCAAGGGTTATTTTGAAAGGGTTTTATTGGTGATTATTCTAAGGTTTTCAAGAGTTAAAGGGCTGTGGTTTTACAAGGGTTTTGGTGATTAAAATTTGGGTTGGCATGGGGTAAAGAAATGGTGCAAGTGTTGAATGGGTTAATCTAGGTTTAGTGATTCTTGTTCTTGTATCATCTTGTTCATCACTTTTGTAAGGAAACTCTCCACTAACTTTTCATTTTATTTTTATTTTCACTTCTGTATATTTTATATATCTTGATGTATTTGTATATTATATAAGTTATTATGCTTGGTTAGGCTTGGTACATAGTTAGGAAACACTAAAAACCCTAAAGGACTAGACATGCAAACTGTGAATCTGATTCAGGGGTAAAAACGGAATAAACTGATTTAATCAGTAAACATTGGACCTAAAATAAAAATATGTAGTTGTAGCCCTATGTCTTGTGGTCATTTTGACGGGTATTTCATCGAATAACTCATTACGATGATTAAACTAGAAATATTTTCGTGAAACATGCCAGATTCTGAGTTACAGATTTAAATGGTAAAAATCTCAGTGATATGTTCATTTTTACTACTTGGCCCAGTTTTATGAAATGTAGGTAACATCTTAACTTAAACATGGCCGCAAACGGAGAATTAATTAGACTTGTAGAACTCTAGTTATCGCACTTTTCGTGGGACTGTTGTAATGTTGAAAGCTGATGGACTGCATAGTATGGATAAATTGATAATTTTACTAATGTTATGTAACTATTGGCTTAGTAAAACCCACAAAACTTGTTAGTAAAGATTAATACCATTCCGGGGATACAAAGAACGTTATTCTTGGACTTACGGTTTGCAAATGGCGAATATTTTTACATGTACAAGTTAATAAAAATTCCAACAGCTCTAGAATAAAAAGTATAAAAATGTTATACACTTTATAAAAATTGGACCTTTAATACATTTTTGAACCACCTAATATATTTTTGAAACCTCAAGTTTAATGTGAACTTTTTGGCTAACACTTGACCCATGGACCAAATTTGAACCTTATGATTATATTGGACTTTCACAACATATATTTGGACTTAGGATCAAATATAGGATTATTACTTGAAATTTTATAACTTTTAAGTGGTAAACTAAAACTTGAGATATATCTAGGAATTATGTACCAAGCGTAGGTAAGATAATAACTTATATATATAGCTAAGTTGCATCAATATTTATTTTCAAAACCTAAGACAACGTATATATGTTTAGGTTCTTCGTAGAGCTTCGCGGCTATCTTTCTTCGCTTGCTTGATTGTGATTATTCCTCTTTGTTCACGGTGAGTTTATAGCCTCGCCTTTACTCATATTTAAATATTTTATAAACCTCGCGAGGGGGATACATGCTAGTTTTACAAACTGAATACAAGTAGTTTTTGGTATGCTTTACCCGATTACATGATTACAGTCAATTGAGTATTTCTTGCCAATTAAGTCCCCATCATGAACCGTTAATTCCGTGGGAAACGCTAGTATTATGAATATGCATATTTGGCCTGGCCGGCCTGACCGGGTGAGTAGCGCTCATACATCAACGGTCACATAATATTGAGAGATTACGTGGTAAATGGCAAATCTTACCTTTTCGGGGCACTATTAAACTAGGTCAATGTTCGGTTTCATGAGCTCTATACTATAATCTTATTTCCCGACTTGTATTTGTTACATGTCAACTTAATTATGGACGTATAACAACGTAGCCCATCGTATTTTAAACTGATTTATCTTGTATTCAACTGATTACTTATTAAACTCTATAAATTCACTCAACCTTTGTGTTGACTTTTAGCATGTTTTATCTCAGGTCCGTAAGTGACTTTCGGCTTGGATGGGCGGCGCAAGAAATGGATATCTACATGATGGCTCATGTTTAAATAAGAGTTTTCATTTGATAATATTCTAAACTTTCAAAACTTATGTATCTTTTAACTATGTTAAAAACTTTTGGGACCTTGTTGACTCTGATAAATTATCGAATGTGAAGTATGAACTTTTATTAAAGACGACATTGTTTTAAAGTTGTTTACTATATTTGTACAATGTGACTAGTATATAACATCCCATAACCCTTTCCGCTGCGTTCCTAAAATGGGGGTGTTATAATATGACCCATGACCCATGTGAATTATAGCCATTATCACCGGTCATGCATGGGTTGCACCGTGTAGAACCGTAGAGGGGGGTGAATACGGTTTCCTTGGCTTTTTAGATGTTTAAAAACTTTAAGCTAATAGAAAACCAAGTGGTTGTATAATCAATCCAACAACCACTATCACAACCTAAGTATATTAAGTAAGTAAAGAACACAATGATATAAATTGGTTCGGGATGGGGGGTTTATACCATCCGTACGTCCAGTTGCGAATCTGCGACTCCGATACTATTCACTAGTATAATCCTTTCAGTGGACTATAAACCGTTACAATTCACTCCACCGATATTCACCAATATTGATGCTCACAAAGAAGGAGTTACTCACACGGTATTCCGCCCTCGGAAACCACCCAAAAGAATCTCGCTAATCGAATTCACCTAAGGATCACAAAGATCACTACAAAGACTTCCACCCGGAAGTATCAAACCCCAACTAGATCCCTAATGATCTAGGCTTAGTCACCAAGACACAAGACTTCCCTTACAAATAATTGAATGAATGAATGTTTGTTTTATCAACCAAGTCCTAACCTAACCTAGAAACTCGATTGTAATAGAAAGGATATAAGAAAGAAGACCCTCGACACAATCACAAGAGTGGATTAGGTTCTTGTGATTCTTCCCTTGCAAAGATATGTGTTCTTCCAAAGATGTTAGTGTGAAAATCAAGAACACAAGATTAGAGATAGAGAGATTGAGAGATTTGAGAGTGTTTAGAGAGAAAGAATCTAGAGAGAAAGAATAATGGCAAGGGGTGAGGAATACAAGAGGCAAGGCATGGTATTAATAGGCAAAGACCCAACTTGGGAATATTTTACCGAGGCCGGCGCGTCACCCACGCGTTGACGCGTGGGAGGCGCGCCAGACACCTAGGGAAAATATACCCGAGGCTTTGGGTGTTTGGCATTATAAATGCCTTACCTTGCTAAACCCCCAATTTTACTTCACACTAAACCTTAACATTAATCATTCTAAGGTTTACCAACTCAAATAGCCAATTTGGAAAATCATTTGTGAAGTGTTTAAAGAGAAACCAAATTACCAAGGGTTTAAAGTGTAGATTAGGTAATTTGGAAGGGGTAGAAGTGTATCTCCTCATATGGCATAGAAAATAGAGAAAGAATATGCCAAGGAATATTCCAATGCTTGGGGGGAAGAATGTGATGGAGGGTTGAAATGAAATGGTTTGAATTGGATGGCTAGGATCAAAGGGAGCCTCCCTTGGTTTTCAAACAATTTGGCATGTGGAGAAATGTGGATGGATGAGATGATCTCATTAGAGATGGATGGCTAAGATCAAGTATGCCTAGGTTAGGGTTGAAGAGGATATTCCAAGAAATATGCTTTGCTTGGGGGAAAGGAGAAATGAAGGGTTGATATGGTTTCATTTGAATTGGATGGATGAGATCAAAGGGAGCCTCTTTTGCTTGGGGGGAAAGGTTAGATCAATGGTTGGGATTGTTTTGGTTTGAATTCAATGGCTATGATCAAACACATGTGGTGGTATAGGGAAGAGGGATTGGATGGATGGTTGAGATATGTTTGATTTGAATTCAATGGTTGAGATCAAGCCCATGTGGTGATATAGATATGAGGGGTTGGATGGATGGTTGTGATGTGTTGTAATTTGAATTCAATGGCTAGGATGAGAGGAGCCATATTAGGGTTTCAAACAATTCCCCATATGTTGAAAATAAAGGGTTAGGATGTGTTGTAAGGGAATGGACGGTTAGGATGTACTGTGTAAGGGAATATGTAAGGGTGGAAGAGATTGTGTAAGAGAATATTTGATTTGGATATGATTGGTTTTGTCTTATGCATAAATGAGATTAAGAAGAGGATTAAGGTATAATCTAATTGTCATTAAGAAGAAAAGGTTTAGACAATTAAGATTATAAGTTAAGAAAATCATAGGTTACTTATAAGTTCAAGTAACATAATGTTGAGAATCCATCGTTTCATATCTCGTGACTTTCCACGACACGACGTTCTCAACTAATACCTTGGTTCAAACAAGTTAAGTGCTTTGCCTTGATGTAAAGCATAACCCAAGTGGGAAAGGATGCATTTACGCAAAGTGACCTTTGACTTAGTTTGACCAATAAGGGAGTAAACCCGTTATATAATTAGAGAAGACGTAAGCACGGGATATGAGCATATGGATGCTTCAACACGATGTTACATGAAATATATAAGCTTCCTAAGTTTAAAAAAGCCTTGGCTAGAGGCGATAGCTAGGAAACATGAGTTGGCGTTTTCCCGTAAATAGGAGTATTAAAAGTGGGATTTCTCAAATCTCAAAACTCGTTTTGAGTGTTCTCAATTAAGCACATAACATATTCATACCTGTATTGAAAGATCCACATTTGTCGGGTAAGGGGAAAGCCGACTTTCAAAATTCGCCCGGAACCATACAGACTCCTAGCGCGTCACCCGCGCGTTGACTCGCGGGAAGCGCGCCAGGAGCAGACATTGGCTCCGGCGATTTTGAGCTAACGTTTGTTATTTTATGTGTTTTGAGGGTTTATTTGTCATCATTAAAATATAAAGAGATCTTGATCATGTTGCCTCAACACACCGGCTTGGTAGGTGTATAGTATAGTTATATATAGTGTGAATTGAATGTTATATGAATTATATTTGAAGTTATTAAAGGCGGTCATGCATGGGTTACACCGGCTTGGTAGGTGTATACCATTTGTGACAGACACTAATAAGAAGCAAGTATGCAAGGACCTCCCGATCATGTTATCCAAGATCGAGAAAGTATGAACTCGGTTTAAGCTTGATCACTCGAAAAGCTCGGTTCACCTTTGGCTCGAAAATCTCGATACCAAGGTTTTCAAGATCGGGATCATATCCTACTTAGGATCAATTTTGTCTTTGCAAGATCGAGATCGTAAGATCGGATCGGGATCTTAAGATCCTACCATAATGCATTTTTTAGTATCCTTTGTAATATTATACAAATTTATAAATTATTATATACATAAACACAAAATTATATAAATGTTTCATAGAAATGTTGTCCTAAATTATGGTTATGAAATGTATAAGAAGATTATAACATGTTGTTTTTTCAATTTTACAAAACACAAGTCATAAATTTGTAGTTTTTTAGTTTGCTAGTTCGAGAAAAGTAAGATCGGATCGGATTAGATCCTAAGATCCTATGGTCAGGATCGGTTTCCTATACGATCTTAAGCTTTCAAAGATCCTACATAAGATCCGGATCGTTTTTGCTTTGCAGTATCATAAAATCGTAAGATCCTAAGATCAGGATCGGGATCCTGACAACCATGCTCGATACATTTATAATTAACTATTTGCACTTAGTACGCTTACATACAATATATATATATATATATATATATATATATATATATATATATATATATATATATATATATATACTAGCAGCGTACCTGCGCGTTGCAGCGGCGGGTACCCTGAAATTAAATTTTTCGGTGAACTATGTATTTTAGTTTATTATGTTTTCTTGATAATAAATTTACGGATATTAAGAATTTCGTTTAGCCCGAGCTAGTTTGGGCTCGAGCCCGTTGGGCCCGTTCGGGCTCAAGCCCATTTGGCCCGTTACCCGTTAGGGCTTGAATAACGTGTTTTATTATTTGTATTATTGACATTTAATGCTGAAATTGTGTTTAATTTGGTTGTACAATATGCTTGATAATTTGTATTTCTTGTGTAAGGGGTGTTTTAATAACTGTATTAATTGTATTTATTAACCAATTAATTAATTGATTACATTAAATAGCATTAACGCTTTTTTAATGTGTGCATTAAAGTGGTGTACACTATGCTTCTTGTCTTGTAAGTATGAAAAGTATGTGCATTAAAGTGGTGTACACTATGCTTCTTTTCTTGTAAGTCTTAAAAAATTACAAGCATGTATGCATCTTTCCTATTAAGGAAATGTTTTTGGTCTTAAACATTTTAAGACTTCTAAATATAAATTTCCTAAATACATTATAAGGTAGTATATATATATATATATATATATATATATATATATATATATATATATATAACATATGCTATATCACTTACAAGCTCGAAAACTCAACAATAACTCGAGTCAAACTTTTATAAGGTTGAGCTCAACTCATTAAAAATTTAACTTCATTTGATAGGCTTGAGCTTGAGCTCAAAGCTCGATAAGAATCAGCTCGAACGAACTCTAGTTACTCGACAAAAGCTCAAATCATTTTACTGATATGATCTTGAGCTTTTCACGATCGGCTCGGCTCATTTCCGCCTCTTATAAAAGCAAAAAATTAAGATACTTCATGTGTTAAATTTATATGTAATATTTTACATGTCCCCTCACTTAATTGCATAAAATTAAATTGCCCCTCCACTTAATTTCATTGAACCCGCCAATGTTTTTCAATACTCCATCCCAAATATATATCCACCAAAACTAGATCTGGTCTTCTTCTATCTCCTCAACACTCTCCTCACCAACGCCACCGCTCGCACCACCACAACACTCGCACCAAGACCACCGCTAAGGCCCGATCCAATAACATGTTTGGCGGTACTCCAGTCCGGCTCGATCGGTAAATTTTACTTTTTTTTCTCGGTGATAAGTACCGACATAGCATCTTCCAGAACATCAATCTCTCTAAAAAACATACACACACAGTGTGCGCAAGTCTGGTGATGATAGGACAGGCGCATGAACATTACGAGAGATTTGCAGGGTCACTTGGTAAGGTTTTAAATGTAAATTTATGATATTTCATGTCTAAAATCTTACCATGTCTTTTTAATTCTCTCATATAGCATAAATGTTTCGATTCCTGGATTTGGGGTCTCAATTACAATGGTGGTGATGGTTGCAACTGATAATATATGGCGGTGGCAGTATTCAGCTCACTATTACAAATAAAAGGTGCAGAATCGATTGTAAGAAAGCCCAAAATCGGAAAAAGACCAAGATCTGACTGTCAAAAAATATAGTTGTTTCAAATCAAGTAATCATGTTGGTCTATTTGATTTTTTCAGCTTATCTTTTCCATTTTTAGTTGGGTGGTTGGGACAAAGTTACTTGTACCTTTGTAAACCATTCCTAGAGTTTAATCTATACCTTATTTTACATAATCCGGGCTATCAGTTTTGGACTCAAAACGACAATAAAGGTTACTTTGAGATCAAGAAGATCCGCCCGAGTCAGTATAATTTATATGCTTGGGTTCCTGGGTACATCGGTGATTATATGCTTGGGTTCCTGTTTCTAATCAAGTAGTCACGTTGGTCTATTTGATTTTTTCAGCTTATCTTTTCCATTCTTAATTCATCTGCATTCTTTACAACACCTTACGATTTTTTTTCATATGCTCATAGTTAGAGGTAACAAAATAGCTAGGCAGGTTAGGTAATAGTTCAAAACTTCAAATTTTGGTAGGGTGGGAGTCAGGTTGGATTGGCCCAATGGTGATACACTTATACGTCCAAAGACTCCGAACTTTGTGATTTTGTTTTTAAATAGTTAATGTCAAATATATACAACTCTTTAAATATACATTAGATATTGTAAGTTTTATACCATATAAAATCTACTTTGACAGATGAAAATACATTGGATCTGAAAAAAGTAAGAGCACAGGTAATTGATCTTTTTTTATGGGTTTTGCCCTCTTTTACTTTCACTTTATTCGAGGAAAATACCATAGACCTTGTTTGTGCAGATAGTTGAACCAGTGGCGCATCAAGTGACTCAAAACCACCAAAGCAAATAGTTGAATAAGTGACGAATCAAGCGACTCAAAACCACCAAAACAGCATATAGTTAAACTAGTGGCGCTTGACAAAGTAGATGCACATGACAAAGACAAGGCAATAGTGTCTCTATGTCAAATGTCAAGAAATAGATGCACCCGTCAACAATATATATAACCACATACTTTTTAGAGAGGAAGGTTTTCTAGCATCTAATCAAGAACTTTATTCCGGTATGCTCATCTAGTTCTGTCATGTTGTGTGCTTTGACATGTTCTAGTTCTACTCTCATCCTGATGTGGTTATTGTTGATATGCAACATCCTACATTTTCAAGGCTTTTATATCCAGATGATGGGATTAGATCAATAGGAGAAAAACTTGTAAGTTTAACTGCAAATTTTATTATTATGTTCATTGTTTTGGATTAAAAGTTTTCATGATGTTGTTTGAATTACTGCTGCTCATGTTTGTGTTAATATTGCTTAGATGGATTTAGTGCTGCTCATGAACTTCAAAGAAAATGTGCCAAGTATTTACTACTGCTAGTACAAAAGTTACTACTGCTAGTGACATTTGGTACTGCTCAGAGATCAAGACGGCTCGAAGTTGCTAGCTAGTTGCTTCTAGAAGAGATTACAGATACTTAATTAGGAAACTATTGTAAGCCGACTAGGACTCCTTGGTGTATAAAAGGATGGCCAATTTTATATTTGGTTCAGTTATATACATTCTAATTTTATTGTATTTGAATTTGTTTTGATATATATTGATCTTTTAAATGTGACTAAAAGATGCATATAGTCACACTTTTGGTCACTGTTTTCTTAATTTGTGTGACTAAATATTACAAAAGGCCACAGAAACATAAAATTCATGTGACCATTGGATGATCAATAGTCACACAAAATACACATTTGTTCACTTTAAACAGCATATGGTCACACTTATTAACACTTTTGGCCACTGTTTGCTTAATGGTATGTGACTAAATACCCAAAACAAAAATGCTTTGAGTGACTAAATATTACAAAAGGCCACACAAACGTAAACTTCATGTGGCCATTGGATGATCTATAGTCACACAAAATACACATTTCTTCACTTTAAACAGCATACGGCCATATTTATTAACACTTTTGGCCACTGTTTCCTAAATTGTATGTGACTATATACCCAAAACAAACATGCTTTGTGTGACTAAATATTACAAAAGGCCACACAAACATAAAATTCACGTGGCCATTGGATGATCAATAGTCACACAAAATATACATTTCTTCACTTTAAACAGCATATGGTCACACTTATTAACACTTTTGGCCACTGTTTGCTTAATGGTATGTGACTAAATACCCAAAACAACCATGCTTTGTGTGACTTAATATTACAGAAAGCCACACAAACATAAAATTTACGTGCCCATTGGATGATCTATAGTCACACAAAATACACATTTCTTCACTTTAAACAGCATATGGTTACACTTATTAACACTTTTGGCCACTTTGTGTTAAATTGTATGTGACTAACTCCAAAAAAACAACACCCATTGTGTGACTAAATCATCACAAACGTCACATTTATTGTATATTCATGTGGCCAGAGGACGGGAAATAGTCACACAAAATACACATTTACTTGAATATATCATCTCAAATGTCACATATATTATATATTTATGTGGCCAAAGGCTGAAAAATAGTTACTCTCAAAAAATATTTGCGTGACTATAAAGTGTTTACGGTCACTGATAATGACTAATCCAACAAAACATGTGTCTAATTCATCACACATATTCGGGGTTTTGGTCACTCTTTTTCGATAGAAAAGGCCACGAACTCAACAATGTGACCATATGCCACCTACGGTGCCGGGACCTATAGTGACACACAACGAAAAAAACGTGTGTGACTATATGCATATCGTCACACATTTTTGGCGTGACCAATACAACTTTTTGTACTAGTGCAAGAACTATGGCGTAATCATATTACCAAACTACGCCGTAACTATTTAATGACTTAGAAGAATTCCTGATGATGAAGGTTACGCCGTAACCATTATGTGACATTACGGCGTAGCAGTGACACCAAAAGTGGTCTTAGATCTAGAATTAAGTTACGGCGTAGCTCATTTGAAGAGTACGACGTATGTGAAACCCTAAAAAGAGTTACGGTGTAACCAACTACATAAACTACGACGTAAACCGTGGCTATTTGATACGATCATTTAACGATTACACTAGGTACGGCGTAACCAATTCTAGAGTTACGCCGTAGCAGTTACGGGCCTATAAATACAACCCTAATTTCTACATTTGAGACAACTCCTACACCACCAAAAAGCAGAGAACGATGGAGGGTTCTACATAGGTATTCCACCACAGCATATGGAGCGTTTCCAAGGGAGAGATCACGCCACAAACACCATAAGTTTTTGTTATCATTGTGTTAATTACATTATCGAATTATTTCTTCATATTTTATGCAAAACATTGATTCGGCTGTACTTTACAACATGATTGGCAAAGCACCTTTGGTGCTAGCCTAGTTATGAATCTTATATTATTATGATTATGTTTTCGTACTATTCCATAATGCTTCTAGTGTGTGCATGCTTAGTTTATCGTTAGATCCTCTAGTTACGATAGTTTTGAAGAACCGGTTGTACCCGGTGCACTAGGGAAATATACCAAACGAACCTAGTGTAGTTGGGTTGTGAGGGAAATGGGAAAGTGATGAGGAGAAAAATGATCCATTTTTAGGGGGTCATTTAAGCCCGGAATTTAATTTATTTGATCAAATATTGCCATAAATCGTTCCTTTTGTGATTTTAGGTACTTTTGGAGTGAATTCTGGAAAAGGAAGCCTTTTGGACGTTTTTGGAGCATAAAAGTGAAGAAAACGGCAAAGTCTTAATTTTCCTTGCTGGGAACAGTACCTAACGGCGTCACCAAGTTCTTAATGATGGCGTCAAGAGAAAAACAAAAGGTGAAGAGGATAGAGTCCATGACGATCCAGAATGTTTTTACAATAGGGCATGACGGCGTCACCATAGGCCGTCATGGTCCCTTTACACGTGACGGCCCAGAGGAAATATGCTCTTGACGGCGTCAGGTCTGGATCTAGGCAATACGATATTATTATGGGCGGTGGGTTGACGGCATCAGAATTCTCTTCTTGACGCCGTCACATTGGAAAATCTATATATAGTCTTGTAATTTTCATTCATTAAAAGAATACAAATAGAGGAGAAACCCTAGCACGATTTTATCAGTATTTTCAAGGGTTTTCACCCCTTGAAACCTTTCATGTTCAATTAAGATAAGTATCCTTTCAATTCATTCAATATGTCTATGTGTTGTTTGAATATATCTTACGCTTGTCTTGATTTTAACATGCTAGGCTAGATCTCTTGTGTGTTTGCTTAAATGTAGTGAAACCTAGATGTTGATTATGGGTTGATTGCTTGTTTATAGTTGTTACGGATGAATGATGTCGATGTTAGGCTTAAGAAAACTGGCAGACTTCCATAGTGTAATTTGCTTGAACGTCTTAAAAAACATGAACCAATGCGTACTAGGTTTTTATGGTTGTATTTAATGCATGAGCGAATTCTAGTGATCCCATGTTAGGAGCTTCTTGCAGGCTCAACATAGGAGTGAATTAGGAGCTTATAGAGTTGGGGAAGTACGTACGCCACCCCACGATTGGTATTAAGGAATATAACCCGTCATCCACGCAACTGTAACAAACTATCAACTTGT
Organism: Artemisia argyi; assembly: GCA_030686995.1. Classification (NCBI taxonomy): domain Eukaryota; kingdom Viridiplantae; phylum Streptophyta; class Magnoliopsida; order Asterales; family Asteraceae; genus Artemisia; species Artemisia argyi. The sequence continues at coordinate 120,836,063 of CM060688.1, read as the reverse complement.
AAAAGATATCTAGGGAGTAATGAAATCTAAGTAAACACAATTTTCCCATTTATTTTTCACACCACTAGTTTAATTAGCTTTATTTACATTTATGTTATTTTATTTTGATTGCATCTTTAGTTATTGGGTTAGTTGACTAGCAACTAATTCCGCCCACTCTTCCAAAACCCGAGATTTTAATTGCTTTTCATAAAACATAAAAATACAAAAAGAATCATCCCTCACCTCTAGACCTAGTTTTTAGGCTTTCTAATCCTAGCGACACTATTCCTGAGTTGAACGATCAATCCCGCGGTACTTGTCACTATACTAAACTACAACGATCAGGTACACTGCCTGGTGGGGGTTGTAAGCTTCTCAAGATCCCTTGAGAGGTAAAGCCTGGTGCGATTCCCACATATCAAGTTTTTGGCGCCGCAGCCCGGGGAATAGTTATTGTCTAGGTTAGGATTTCTTTTTATTATGTCTACTTGCTAGATTCCTTTCTAGTAAGATTTTATTTTTATTTTTAGGTTTTCTTTAGTCTATCTATTTCTTCGTGTCTTTGTTCGTAACTTTTACCATCCGACATCATGGAAGGTGGTAACATCTTTAAACCCATCAACCCACCACAACAAGACCACCCACAAAACCCACCACTAGCAAACCAACCTCTTAGGCCCCGAACCCTAGGAGACTATTCCCGTCCTAGCCACCAAGGTTATCGAAACACTATTGAGCTCACCCAAGGAGCCAATGTGTCCCCCTTGCGATCCGACACCATCCGGTTGGTGCAAAGCGGATGTGAATTCCATGGACTTCGTTCCGAAGATCCTAATCAACATCTCAAGGACTTTCTTAAAATCGTAAATTCTATAGACCTTGATGTTACAACTAGAGAGTCGACCCGATTACGCCTATTCCAATTCTCTCTACGTGATCAAGCTAGTCAATGGCTTGAACGTTTACCCGCGGGATCCATCACCTCATGGGATGATCTTATCACTCGTTTCCTTGCTCAATTTTTCCCACTGGGGAGAACTACCAAGCTTAGAAATGATATCTTGATGTTCCAACAACGTCAAGGTGAAACTCTATATGAAGCATGGACTCGTTTCAAGGACTTACTCCAAAAAGTCCCTCATCATGGCATAGATCTTTGGCTCCAAGTCCAAATCTTCTATGACCATATCAATCTCTCCACAAGGCGAACCATTGAACAATTGGCCGGTGGCAAGCTACGTGATCTAAGTGCGGAAGAATCATGGGAACTCATCAAAGATCTTGCTCTCTATGACAACGAAAACTAGAATGATCCCCGTGATTTGAACAAAATGGTCAAGGAAATATCTTTGCCTTTGAACAATTCTAGCACTCCCGACCATAGGATCATGGAACTTGAGGACCAAGTCAAGTTTCTCATGAAATCTTACGAAGCTCCTAAGCCTTCGAGCCAAGTGAACAAAATCACTTCTTCATGCGAATTATGTAGTGGTCCCCATGACACTCGTGATTGCGTGGAACTCCCCGGAACAGCTTTTGCGGACTACGCATCCTCGCGTACCGACGAAGCGGGAGATAAGTGGTACACTTTCAAACCCGAGCCAAACCCTTACGGTGATTCCTACAACCCTTCTTGGAAAAATCACCCGAACCTTAGGTGGAAACAAAACCAAAACAATTCTTCCAATCCGCCTAATCGTTACCAACCAAACGGTCCACCCTCCAACCGCACTTTCAACAACAATCCTTCTAATAACTATGGTAGTACCAATAATCTTGAAGGATTGATGTCCAAGTTTATGGCATCTCAAGAAGCTCGCATATCTAAGTATGAAACCGAATTCAATCAACAACAAACGGAGATGACCAATAAGATTGACAACTTGTTGAAAGCCCTCAACAACCAAGCGTTAACTACACCTAGGAAGGACACTAGGGACGCCAATAGAGGAATCCAAATTAAGGACTCCTCGTCATCCAAACACGTCCACTTTGTAAATGTTGTCACCATTAAGCCAATAGATAAGGATATAGAAGAAAATGACAAGGATGAAGTTGGAGTAGAAACCGAGACTAGGGATGAAATCAAGGAAGTTGAGGTTAATAAGGGAGAAAAGTTAGAGGAAGTAGAAAACGTAGAAGAGTACTTTGATAAGTTGCCCACCAAGGAAGAACGGGAATATCACAAGGATTTATTCAATGATCTCGAGACACCATATATCCTTGGTTCACCCCTTATTAAAGTAGGTGATCCCTCTAACATCAACATACCATGCAACATTGGGCATATGCATGTATGGAAAGCTTATATCGATCCTAGGTTTCCTATAAACATCATGACTAGGACTTATTATAATTGGGTTATGAAGAAGCAACTTGGTTATAGGATGATGCCCAGCAAGAATTTGATAAGTAATTTTGTAAGAAGAGTAAAAGGATTGCATGTAATTGTTGGAAACTTCACTTATGAGACCGACTTTGTGATGGTGGAGGATACTCGTCCGGTGATAGATGATTGCCTAAGTCAAGTAGTGTTCGGAAAACCGTTCGTTGAGGCCTCTAAGATGAGTTATGATCCGACTCTAGGGATAGTTAGATTCAAGGAAGAGAATGATGAGATTGCTTACCAAATGCCCTATAAGATTGAACAATACCGTCTCCTATCAAACATAGAAAAGGAACACAAACAAGCGGTTTACTATAGGAATGATGAGGATAGACGTAGAGGAGTAGAGTATGTTATGAATAGAATACTTGGTTTCTACAAAGAATGCTTGCAACTAGGTCCAGAATACAAAACTAAGATAGGAGATGACCTAGAAAGTGAGACCAAGGACGAGGTCACGTAATTACCCATGACCTTGAGTCTAGCTACAAGACTCGTAAATAAAGAAAAGCGCTTCTTGGGAGGCAACCCATGCTTTGTGTGATTTTTAATTTTTTGATTGTTATTTGTTTCCATATGCATGCTTTATTTTTATTATTGGTAGATCATGTTTCAAAACTAAAATGGTGAAAATACTTTATTTTGTCGTTTGACTTAGTCTTAACTTCATCCAAAGGTATTTCGCAAAAGATAAGTCTAAGGGGAAACCCCAAATATGTTTTTAAGAAACAAAATTGATCATGATTCTCCATAATATTAAATAGACATGTATATTCGTATTTGTTAGAGTCAAATGCTTGTATTGAGTCATAATGATGTTTTGTAGGATTTTCCAGGAAGTACGACATAAGTTTTTCCAGAAATTTTCCGGAAACTTAACGTAAGGATTTCTTCAGATCACTTCTGACGGCGTCAGGAATTAATTCCTAACGGCGTCATGTGTAAAAATCTGGAAATTTTGCTAGTTTTGTTTTTCTAACGTACTCTTAAAGTTTTTGTTAATTCTTTACTTTTATAAACTCCAGGAAATCTGCAAACATTCATTCCACAAGCATTATATCTTGCATTGTTTTCTAGGATTTGTTAGTATATATAGATTACCACCGATTTTACGCGAGGTTGCCTTGTTTGTTTTCTTAGGTTTAATAGGTTATGTATGACAAGAAGATGATTTATATTCTGGAAGGGAAGCTTTGATTGTTCATTTTCTTGGAGGAAGATCTAACCTTGTTACCGCACTATCCACACCGAACGAATCAGGGGAGTATTTGCTTTCATTCTTTTACCCGTTTCACTTTTACATTCTTTAATTGAACATTGGGGACAATGTTCATCCTAAATGCAAGGGGAGGGTAAATGATGATACCTTATAGGATACACTTTAACTTGAGTTTATTTGTTTGATGGTAGGTATGTAATAAAACTATGAGAAATACTTGTTAGTGTAATTTTAGCGCCAAATTTAAAAATTTTTACAATATTTAGGAGTGAAACTTTAGCCTTAGCAAGCGTCTCATGGATAGGAGTCATATGACTAGCACAAAACCATACCATTCAGAAAAATTTTCCACCCAAATATGTGAGGTTCGCCTTTAGATTTGATAGGAAAAGCAATTATTATTAGTGATTATAAGTGTACCCGTAGCATTTAGATTCTAGAACTTGCGTTAGTGATGCATCCCGAGACCACTAGTGAGACTACATTCGTGTAGTAGGATTTGCTACATGATAAGAGGCTTTAGGATCACCCTTGTGTTTAAACCCGTATCATAATTACTTGACCATTTAAGTCATATTACTTGGCTAGTTAAGTCAATTAATTTTTCCCACACCTTAGCGTTGTACTCATTTTTAGTACACGAAACCCCTAGTACACCCCTCCGAGCCTATCTTTTCATTTATAACTTTAAGCATCTTACTTAAAGGAAGAATTTGTTACAACCCACCTAAATGTACACCCAAATCGCCTTAGCCTTCTGTGTATGCACTCATCTTTAGTGCATTATTCTTACATGTTTAAACCCTTAGTTAATTAACTAATTGATTACATGGTTGCTAAGTCGAGTCATATCCTTGTACATACTATTTTGGGACGATTGGGACTCATGGGTAAAGTACTAATATTATGGAGTAATGGGGAAGAACATCATATTATTACCCCCATATGTGCATTAATCCTAAAAGTACTCCAAGTGTTTTGATTATCTTGATTTGAGTCATTAGATTAGTTTATTGTAAAGTATGTAAAAATTCAAGTGTAAGGGGAATTTTCATTCCCTATGATGTATTATTTTGGATGGTAGGGCAAGAGTGTATGCAAAAAAAAAAAAAAAAAAAAAAAAAAAAAAAAAAATCGAAAAATTAAGAAAAAGAAGGGAAAAATAGAAAAAAGAAAAGAGACAAAAAAAATATACGGACTACCATCCCTTTTTATTCTATGTTTATTTTATGTTTTTGTTATTTTTCATTTATTAGCTTAAGTCGAGTCTAGTCTTGGCTTAGCAACGCCATAATGTACATGTAATTAACCAAGATGATTAACTCGCCACTAGTAAAGATTGCCTATATCCAACAAAACCGTGTATTCCATATCCCTACACCTAACGTTATAACCCTTTGAAAGACCTCTTTGATAGTTTATCCTAGGTGCTTACGCCATGTGGTGGAGGTTTGATCCTTTCCCAAGCCTATCGTAATCTATTTTGCTATGACAGGTAGTGAGATATGTTTTCCATTTCCATATTGTGATATATACTTTATTACACCCGAGAGACATGAGTATCTAAACACTATTTGTAAGGTGCTAGTATATGACCTCCGTGCTTGTCTTTGGTCTTTAGTGGAACGATTATTTGTTGCAATTACTTTTATATTAGTGTTAAATGACCCCTAACTTGTATTTTGATTAGAATAAAAGAACATTTGCTTGAGGACAAGCAAATCTCAAGTGTAAGGGTATATGATGAGGCGAAAAATGATCCGTTTTTAGGGGGTCATTTAAGCCCGGAATTGAATTTATTTGACCAAATATTGCCCTAAATCGTTCCTTTTGTGATTTTAGGTACTTTTGGAGTAAATTCTGGAAAAGGAAGCCTTTTGGATGTTTTTGGAGCATAAAAGTGAAGAAAACGGCAAAGTCTTAATTTTCCTTGCTGGGAACAGTACCTGATGGCGTCACCAAGTTCTTAATGACGGCGTCAAGAGGAAAATAAGAGGTGAAGAGGATAGAGTCCATGACGATCCAGAATGTTTTTACACTAGGGCATGACGGCGTCACCATAGGCCGTCATGGTCCCTTTACACGTGACGGCCCAAAGGAAATTTGCTCTTGACGGCGTCAGATCTGGATCTAGGCAATCCGATATTATTATGGGCGGCGGGTTGACGGCGTCAGAATTCTCTTCTTGACGCCGTCACATTGGAAAATCTATATATAGTCTTGTAATTTTCATTCATTAAAAGAGTACAATTAGAGGAGAAACCCTAGCACGATTTTATCAGTATTTTCAAGGGTTTTCACCCCTTGAAACCTTTCATGTTCAATTAAGATAAGTATCCTTTCAATTCATTCAATATGTCTATGTGTTGTTTGAATATATCTTATGCTTGTCTTGATTTTAACATGCTAGGCTAGATCTCTTATGTGTTTGCTTAGATGTAGTGAAACCTAGATGTTGATTATGGGTTGATTGCTTGTTTATAGTTGTTACGGATGAATGATTTCGATGTTAGGCTTAAGAAAACTGGCAGACTTCCATAGTGTAACTTGCTTGAACGTCTTAAGAAACATGAACCAATGCGTACTAGGTTTTTATGGTTGTATGTAATGCATGAGCGAATTCTAGTGATCCCATGTTAGGAGCTTCTTGTAGGCTCAACATAGGAGTGAAGTAAGAGCATATAGAGTTAGGGAAGTACGTACACCACCCCACGATTGGTATTAAGGAATATAACCCGTCATCCATGCAACTGTAACAAACTATCAACTTGTAAAAGATATCTAGGGAGTAATGAGATCTAAGTAAACACAATTTTCCCATTTATTGTTCACACCACTAGTTTAATTAGCTTTATTTACATTTCTGTTATTTTTATTTTGATTGCATCTTTAGTTATTGGGTTAGTTGCCTAGCAACTAATTCCGCCCACTCTTCCAAAACCCGAGATTTTAATTGCTTTTCATAAAATATAAAAATACAAAAAGAATCATCCCTCACCTCTAGACCTAGTTTTTAGGCTTTCTAATCCTAGCGACACTATTCCTGAGTTGAACGATCAATCCCCCGGTACTTGTCACTATACTATACTACAACGATCAGGTACACTGCCTGGTGGGGGTTGTAAGCTTCTCGAGATCCCTTGAGAGGTAAAGCCTGGTGCGATTCCCACGTATCAGAAAGCAGACCGCAAGTGCTAGTCATTGACCTTGTGTGCAAATTGACCATAGGACCACCCTCCGGGTCGGATAAACTTAAGCAGTTAGAGGTATAGTCTAAGATCCGAAAGGTCGGGCCATACGAAGATAAGTCTAGCATGTAGTGGTACTTAACGACTCAAACTAGTCTACCGTATGTCGGCTTACTGTTGGATCGATGTACTCTGATCAAACTACTTTGTAGCTTGTAAAGGTTTAATAATATTAAGTAAACTTAACACTATTAATATTGAAACACTGTTTAACCTTGTAAAGTATGCGGAATCTACTAACACAAAGCTTAAGAAGAACATTTATATTAACCAAACTTTGAACCTGCTTTGGTACACAGATTCACTAACAATCCCTAACTATTTATCAACTTTGAACAACTCTAAAACATATATCGACTAATACCCCTTAAGGCTCTTTATATAGATAACCTTAAGTCGGTTTACAACATATAACTTGAACGATAAGTCATTATCCCTAACCAATTCTAGAATATTCGTTCAATATTACACATTAATCCCTTAACTAATATTTCACATAAGTCCTTGTTTCCTTCGAAGTACTTTAAACATTCTTCAGTAAACAGCAGTACTTTGACTTTTATCTTCAGCAGTACTTTGACTTTATTCTTCATGCAGCAGTACTTTGACATACAGATGTACCTTGATCTTTTATATCCCAACAATCCTCCCCTTACTTGAACTCCACTTGCTTGATTTCAAGTTTCTTTGTTATCTTTGATCTTCAAATCTTTAATCATTCAGAAAGATTGTTTCTTTATACCTTTATCTTCTATCTGTCATGTGTCAAAGTACTCTTCATCAGCATCTTTTCTTGCAATAAATCTTCTCAGCTACTCAGCAACATTTTGGTACAGTAATCATCAAATCTTTGAAAGTTTCATACTATTCTCATCACTTCCAGGTGTGTTAACTCCTGTGAGAGGTGAATCATTAAAAATTATGATTTTTAGCAAATCATCAGCTATCAACGGATTTGATTAGTCTTTACCAATAGCCGTTTACTTTTGGACTAGTTAGTTCTTTGATATAAATCATGGTGAACTAATTACCAAAAATGGATTTTCCACAGCCTTTACCACAAGCCATTTTTCCTTGTGGGCTAGCCAACTCTTTACTTATACAGATATTGTGAGTTGAAACCATACAATTTTTAGTAAATTGTCAACTAAAAACGGATTTGATTATCACATCAGAGCCGTACCCTCATGATGAGTCAAACTCTTTCTTGTTTGTTAAACATGGTGAGTTGATTACCATTTGTTGTGCAGTATAAATACTAACATCGTGTGTTTCTTTTCAAATCCTTTTACTTCTCTTTTAAACATCAAAACTTTTTATTTTATTTTTAAAGGACTTATACTGGTTTATATCAGCAAGCAGTACTTTGATGAAGTACTGTTTGTCTTTGGAGTACTTTGAAAAATACTTATTTATACAAAACAAATCATACCAGTATTATGCAATATTACTCTTCAGACTTGGTCCATCTGATAAATAGCTTGATAACATCCAAAGCTACTTCAGATTCATCTTCAAGTTCCATTCCATGATCCAGCATTCTGAGCATAATTTCTCTAATCAATGGATATCTCCTCTCAGCAAGCATATGAATCATGGTACCATCTTCCATCTCTAGTGTATGAACTCCTGATGACTCAAAGAATCTCCATCTTGTGATTTCCTAATTCTCTTGATCATTCCACATAGGATCATCACTTGTTTCTTCAGTTTCCCAGATGGTAAATAAATCTCCAAGCAAAATTAATCCCACTCCTGAAGCTTCAATCTCTGCATAGTATGTCTGCACTTGCATATATAAGTCATAAAGATCTGCTCTTGTGATACAATGCAAAACATCCCATGACATGTTGAAAACTGTGAAGCTTTCATCTTCTCTGCTGAACATAAGATAGTTTCCTTCTTTTGATTCAACCACAGAAAATGAGATTATCTTGGACTTCTTTCCAAAATCTTCAGTCTTCTTATTCTCAAAATCTACAACTCTGAAATAGTTTCTAAGTTCATCAACTGTATCTTCATGAATCATCTTCAGTCTTTTTGATAGTTGATCATCTTGAACTACTTTCTTCCTTTTCAATCTTCTTTGCTCAGCTTGTTCCTTTCTAATATCTTCTAATTTCTTCTTTCTATCAACTTCCATGGGTACATAATTTTCTACTTCTTTCTTGATATCTTCTTGTACTTTATCCCACAGAGCTTTTACTTCTAGATACCTCTTTTTGTGTAAGTTTTTGTATCCTCTTCTTTTCAAGAAACTTATCATCCAGTTCCTTTCTTGAGCAATAGTCATTGGCTTCTTTGTAATTGGCCTACTAACTTCTGCTAAATACTCAGCATCATACTCAGCTTGTTGCTTTCTGGCAAGCTCTTCATCCTTTGCAATCTTTAGTTCTCTGATCTGAGCAAGAGAAAATTTCTTCTTTTTCTTCTTAATATCTTTCTGAACCTTGATCCCTTTCCCTTTATCTTTTGGATCTAGCTCTTCTGATTCAGAAGTACTTTCAGCAACTGGTTGTGCAGGCTCAAAAATATGTATTCCTCCAGTAGGTCTATCCATATTGATCATAATCTGAGCAATTGTTTCATCATCACTTGCAGTATGCACTCTTACTTCTTCTTGCTGTACAAAGTAGAAGGACCAGCTTCATCTTCATAATAAATTGTAGAAGGTCCAGCAGAAGTTCCAATAACAGCAATACTTTGTTCAGCAGTACCTTGTACATCTGTATTTTCAACAAAAGTACTTTGAACATTATTTCCTTCTAAATCAATTTCTTCTATATCACCACTTTTCACATCATCATTCTCAACTTCAAGATTAATTTGCTCTGTCTCATCACTTTTTCTTTCAATACTGTCTTGAGCAACATTTTCATCTTGATCATCCTTTTCCTCTGAATATTGAATCATATCATCATCTCTATCCAAATTACCATCCTGATTCCTCCCCAATTTGATAGATGATGACTTCCTATGCCTCCTCTTGGATTTAGAAGTCTTCTTTTGAGATTTAGACTTTGGCTTTTGAGACTGTTTCTTTTCCTTGACATAAAGCCTAAAACTCTGAACAAGAGGCCAAACAAATTTCTTCAACCTTCTGAACTTCTTTCTTAGCTTCTTGATTTCTGCAGCTTGAGCATTAACAGTTGTCTTCATCTTCTCCAATTCTTTAGTCAAAGCAAAAGTACTCATAGCACCTTCAATTCCCTCATCTCCTCCAGGTGTTTGAAGCCCACCTGTGGAAGTATAATCATTGGGAGTAGGTACCCGTGTATGCTCTGAAGCAGTACCTTTAGAAGAAGTACTTTGTGGAGAAGTACCTTGAGCAAAAATAGATTTATCCAAGGAAGCTGACACTGAAGGAGTCCTTTCACTTGAAACATCATGCTGATGGGAAACAATAGGTGGTGTAGGGGTATGTACTGAAGCAGAATGCTCAGTGGAATCAGGTTGATCAGCATCATCAGAATGTGCAGAACTACCATTGTCTTCTTCATCCCTAACAGCTTGAGCTACCTCTAACATATAAGCATTGAGAGGTGTATTCCTACCCAAAAAATTTACTCCCTTATGAGACATAAAAGTGAACACTTTAGGTGGCATCCTAATTGTGGGTACATAATCCTAAGGTTTTGGTATCCCATCTAATGGATTCTCTAAAAGAAGTTGAACAAATCTAGGATACATTAGAAAAGGTTTGCCAGCCTTAACATGTGTGAGCATACCTTCAAGGATCATGTATGAGAAATTGAAGGGTTGATTGGTAATAAGACCAACAAATGTAGAAGCTATGGAATGACTAAATTGATCTCAAGCAGTACTCTTTGGACTTAAACAATGAAGCAAAACATGTATAAGAAATTTCCAATGAGGACTAAATATGGCTTTCTGAAAAGTAAGCTTAGTCAACGCGCCTTCATACCCAATGTCTCTAAGTGTATTCCAAACCTCTTGTTTACCAAACAAAACAGAGCCTCCTTCATCTTCAAATAACAGAGCCTCTCTGATTGTTGCTTCTGTGACATGAATAGCTCTCCCAGCAACTGTAGCAAGTATAATATCCTCTCCATCTTTAACCTCTGACCTTGCTGTATCCCAAAACTCCTGTACCCAAAGTCCAATAATCTCTGGATTGACTAAGATTGAGTAACAGATGTTGGTTCCAGTGAGAAAATCAATAATTCCATGAAAATCAAGGTTATGTTGAGTTTTCACAAGGTTTGCTATCATGTTGTGTTTGGTGTTGGTTGGTCGATGTGACATTGTGATTAGGTTTAGAGAGAATAGTGGTAATCGGTGAATAATAAGAATGGTGAATGAGTACGAGTGAATAAATAAGAAAAGATATGAGGTATATAAGGATAAAATACAAAAAATCACGGTTAATTAATAATTTTACTGTTATTTTTGGAAGTGATTATCCCCATATCTTTCGAAAGTTTGTTACCTGCAAATCTGACCGTTGGAACAGTATCTGACACGTCAGCGTACCCTTTATATCACCAAGCAGTACGTTCCATAAAATATGGAGCAGTACCTTCCGTTATAAACCCACACAGTATGTTGACCAAAGTACTTCCAAAGCAAAATATCTTAAATGTTGACTATTTGACCAAAATATCTTTGAAAGTCAACCCTGAGTAATGACTATCTCCCCAAATTAATTCCCAAAGCTACCATGGTAAGTGAACTTCAATACACTTCATTAAATGACCATTTACCTTTACTTTGCCTATAAAAGCAACTTCACCAACAACAAATTGCATTCATCACTTCCATCATTATCAGAACACAAAAACAAGTAAACACAATGAGTCATATTCCTGTTGTGAACATGTCTTCTGACTCTGATGGCTCCACAGATTCAGAGATAAGCTACTACTCTAATTCTGAGTTTGAAGATCCAGGATGGTTGGATTACTTCCCTCCTCATGTAGAGTGGATGAGACCCAATGAATCTTCCTCATCAGTAAGTGTTGCAAACTCTTCCATAACTGATGCAGCCAGCACTGCCAACAAAAAGCCCAAGAAGAAAAAATTTGTCCCTGGTTCATCTCTGGCTAATGAGCTTCCACATGCTTTAACTCAAGCCCTGGAATCAGCAATACAGAACATGAAGTGGCCTGCTCCAAGAAAAGAAAGACCTCCCAAGCAAGTTCTTGGCCTGGCTTGCCCAAGAAAGCAGGCTTCTTTTGATGACAAGAGAAAAACTGCTCAGAAGGAAAAGCAGGGCTATGAGGGCAAGGGGAAAAGGCCTATGGAGTAGGTGTGTGGAGCTTGGTAGTAGGTTGTGGTAGTTGTTTGTTTTATCTTGTCTAGTCTGTGTTTGTGTCTGTAACATGGTAACAACAATGGTGATGATAGACCTTGGAGAATGGTTGTTGTATGAACTTTCTGAATGATGAATAAAAACTTTTCTTTTGAATGATACATGTAGCCTCCCCTCAAATAATGACTAACTACTAACTACTAATGTCTCCCCTCAAAAATAGCTCACATATTAATCATGCCAATACTCACAACTAAAAAGGTAAATCTTGAAACATCAAAGCCCTTTGTGAGTAGATCTGCTACATTATCATCAGTATGAACTTTAACCACATTGATAAGCCTGTGTTCATAGCAATCTCTTATAAAGTGATGTCTAATCTGAATGTGCTTGGTCTTGGAATGATACACTGGATTCTTCACAATACAGATAGTACTCTCATTATCAATGTTGATAGGAGTATTTTTTAAGGTGAATCCATAATCCAAAAGCTGATTCTGCAACCAAAGTACTTGTGCACAACAACTTGCAGCAGCTACATACTCTGCTTCTGTGAAAGAAGTTGCTGCAATTGTTTGCTTCTTACATTGTCATGAGACTAATCTGCTTCCAAGGTACTGGCATCGTCCAGTTGTGGATCTTCTGTCATAATTATCTCCAGCATAATCACTGTCTGAAAAGGCTTGTAGATGGAAAGGTGAATCCCTAGGATTCCATAAGCCTAGCTTAGGTTGTTGCCTAAGATACCTGAAAATTCTCTTGACAACAGTCAAGTGGGATACCTTTGGATGAACTTGATGTCTTGCACATAAACACACAACAAAAGTAATATCAGGTCTTGATGCAGTTAAATACATGAGACATCCAATCATAGACCTGTATAGTGTGACATCAACATCTTCTCCTTCTTCATCTTTTCCCAAAGGTTTGTTAGTATCCACTGGTGTATATGTAGGCTTGACAGTTGTGAAATTGAATGTTTTAAGGATATCTGCAACATACTTATCTTGACAGATATATATTCCACTGCTTGACTGTTTCACTTGTAGTCCCAAGAAGAATGTTAATTCTCCCATCGAACTCATCTGAAACTCTTTCTGCATAAGATCTTCAAATTCCTTCACCATAGATTGCTTAGTAGCACCAAAAATAATATCATCTACATACACTTGGACAAGCATGATATCCTTCTTATCTCTCTTGATAAACAAAGTCTTGTCAATAGCTCCTCTCCTGTAACCATGCTGTAATAGAAAATTAGAAAGTCTTTCATACCATGCTCTTGGAGCTTGATGAAGGCCATACAGAGCCTTGATAACCTTGTAGACTTTGTTTGGGTGAGCAGGATCTTCAAAACCAGGAGGCTGTTTGACATAAACTTCTTATGTAATTTTGCCATATAGAAAAGCACTTTTAACATCCATTTGATATAGAAGAAATCCCATATAGGATGCAAAAGCCAAAAATAGCCTGATGGCTTCAATCCTTGCCACAGGAGCAAAAACTTCATCATAGTCTACTCCTTCTTCCTGTCTATATCCTTGAGCCACTAACCTTGCCTTGTTCTTGATAACATTCCCTCTTTCATCTCTTTTTACCTTGAAGACCCATTTTGTTCCAATCAGTCTCTTTCCATCAGGTAAATCATATAATACCCATACTTCTTGAAGTTTAAACTGGAGGAGTTCTTCTTGCATAGCTTCCACCCAACTCTCCTTGGCTAATGCTTGTTTGATATTCTTTGGCTCTTCTTGAGATAGAAAACAAGCAAATAAACACAACTTCGGATCCTTGTGATTCACCCTGTTTTGTTTGTAGATAAAACTAAGTAAAGAAGTATATTGTTGAGACATATTCTTAGCCTTAGTACTTGTGAGCACTCCTGAAGCTGAGGGTCCAATTATGTTGGTAACAGGATGAGTTTTATGAATTCTGAGAGTAGGAGTTGGTGAGACTTCAAGATTATCTTCCAAATTAGTTAAATCAGGATCTTCATTAGAATCTGAGAAAATGCCTTCTTGATCCAATTCATCATCAGTGTCTTCTAAAGTAATTTTTTTTGGATCATTCAAATCATCAGTATCTTCCAAGTCAGGCATATTTGAATCATTCACAGCATCAGTATTTATCCAATTTTAAGTATCTAAAGGTTGAAAAGTACTTTCAAATGGATTAGCAGCACTTTGGGGTAAAATACTGTCAGTGCCTTTTGCCTTCTTCTTTTCTGCTTCATAAGCTCTCCTTTGTTCATCTTCATAAGACTTAGCCATTGTTTCTTGAAAAAGCATCCTAGTAAGTTCATCTTGAATGGCTTGATCTTCATCAGATACTGGTATTTGTGGTGAAACAGTACTTTGAGGATCGGCAGTACTGTTAGGTTCAGCAGTACCTTGAGGCTCAGAAGTACTTTTCTTCTCATCATTGGCATTATCATTTGGCTCATCTTCAGACCTTAAATTAATATCATGAACAATGTACTGTGCTTCTTCTTCAGTGGGAGCAGCTTGATTTTCTTCCCTTACAGGTACATAATTCATTGATGAAGACATTAAATCAAGATCAAACATCCAATCAGGACCTTTACCTTTAGAATTTTCTTGTTCTTCTAGAAAATCAACATGAAGACATTCTTGAACCTTTTTGGTAGCCCTGTTGTACACTCTGAATCCTTTGCTATTGGTACAATATCCCAATAAATATCCTTCATCTGACTTCCCATCAAATTTGCCCAAATTATCAGCAGTGTTTAAAATGGTTAGGGGACATCCAAAAGGTTTCATAAACTTGATGCTTGGCTTCTTTCCCATGAGTAACTCATAAGGTATCTTCATTTGAGGTTTTGTCACTGATACTCTATTCAACACATACAAGCAGCACTTACAGCCTCAGCCCAGAATGGAACAGGTAATTGAGAGTCTGCAAGCATTGTCCTTGCTGCTTTTATAAGAGTTCTATTCTTTCTTTCTGCAACTCCATTTTGCTGAGGAGTTCTAGCAATACTGAACTCTCTTTTAATTCCTTTCTTGGTAAAAAAGTCATCCATTAGCTTATTCTTGAACTCAGTCCCATTATCACATCTAATGCCTCTTACCTTGAGTCTTAACTGATTTTCAAGTTCTATAATAAGATCATGAATAGCATCAAAAGTTTCATCTTTGAAGCATAAGAAAAAGACCCAACTAAATCTACTACAGTCATCTGTTACAACCAAGCAATACTTCTTCTTGTTCAGACTAACAACTGAAACAGGTCCAAATAGATCCATGTGCAGCAATTCCAAAGGCTCTCTAATAGTTTTCTCATCAATCTTCTTACAGGAAGCCTTGTGCTGTTTACCCTTCTTACAAGCAAGACATGAGTGATCATTCTTGAATGTTTTAGAAGGTAAACCTCTAACTAAATTTCCTTTGACCAGCTTATTGATATTCTTAAAATTTACATGCCCCAATCTTCTGTGCCATTGATGTACTTCTTCCATTGTTGCTCTTGCAATCAAACATGTTGCTCTTTCAGCAGAATTGACATTCTTTAAATCTATGTTGTACGTATCATTGTTTCTTGGTGCTCTCAGCATCACCAAGTTTCTATCTTCTAACTTAAAGTCAGGAGAAAGTATAAGACATTCTGTGTCAAAGAATAACACAGGGTACTTCTTATCACAAATCTGAGAGACTGACAAAAGATTGAATTTGAGCTCCTTCACATATCTAACATCCTTAAAATCAATGTTTCCTGCCTTGATAGTTCCTTTGCCAGTTATTCTTCCTCCATCAGGATCATTCCCAAATGCAACTTTTCCTCCAAAATAAGCTTTAAAATCTGACAAGAGCTCCTTTTCTCCTGTCATACTTCCAGAGCAACCACTATCTACAATAAGATGATCTTTAAGCTCCTCTTCTTGGTTGCCCTGCATACACATGAAAAAGGTTAGTTATTTTTAGGAACCCAAGTCATTACTGACTTGTGTTCCCCTTGTGGAGTGACATACTCAAAATTTTTGAGTATGTAAGCACCACTGTCTTTGAAAACATGATCAAGAATTAAGGTTTTTGTTTCCAAAACTGTTGGTTTATCATGATCAATTTTCCCTTTTTCACCCTTAACCTCTGAAAGTACTGGTTCTTCCCCAGCAGTACTTTCTTTCTTAACCCATATAGTTGTAACTTTTGGAGTTGGGCTCTGTGTTCTAGCATCTTTTCTTGTGTTGTAAGGCCTTCTAGGTTTGTAGTAGTTGAATTTCCTAGGTCTTACACTTGAGTGTTGGTACTTTCTATTAGTACTTTGTGAACGTATTGGGGGTTTAGAGTATGATCTTTTCTGATGAGGGTACCTATAGTCTTTTGAGAAATTACTATGGTTAACCCTATTTGTATAATTCCAAACTGGTTTGTTGTCCCTTGGCTTATTCTCCCTATGACTTGGTTGTGCAGTTCTGGTCTTTGGATATTTACTTAAGTATTCTGAATGATAATCACAGTCTTTAATCAAATGATGAGGACTATAACATACATAACAGATTTTTGGACCAATATCCCCAAATCCCTTTCCATAAGGTTTTCTAAAATTAGCAGTATTTTGATAGTATTTTCTTTGAGGTACTGCTGAGTGATCAGCAGTACTTCGAAAAGTGTTCAAAGGTACTGCTTGTTTTGAAAACTTGTTCTCGTCAACCTTAGGTGCTTCAACAGATTTTTCTAAGTTTCAGGGTTAGATTGACTTTTAAGCTTCTTCCTAAACTCTAGATTATCTACTCCATAACAGTCAACATCTTTTCTAGGTGGTTGAAAGCTACCTGGGGGATTAGGAACTGCATTATATCCCTTTTCTTTCTTAAATTCAGGAGGTGTTGGACTAGGGTATTCCTCATCACTAGAAGTGTTTTCATCTATAGACTTATGAACTCTTCATCACTAGTGGAGGTATCTACTGTAAGATTTAGTTCCTTACTCTTAAATGGAATGCCTTCATTGCTATCATTATCATAACCTTGGCCAGTTTTAAGGATTGATGTTCTTTTCTTTTCAACAAATTGAACATGTGACAGACCTGATTCATTCCAAACAGTAAGTTTTGATAATAACTTATCTCTCTCAGCAGTAACTTTCTCTAGTTCAGACACCTTACATCCTAGTTTCCATTCACTTAACTTAACTAGGTAATCCTATTGTTTATATGTTTCAGCCCATGCTACTTCATTGTTTTCATGTGTAATAATTTTGGCCTCCATTGACTCTAAAGTCAATTGATAACCAGTTATCTCAGCCCTAGCCTTTTGAAATTTATCTCTTTCAGCTACATATTCACTAAGTAACTTTTGATACATATCATTGCACTTAGAGCATACCTCAGAGCTAGTGGATGAACTTGGTGAAGTAGCTACCATAGCAAGCTGAACAGGTGCTTCTTCAAACTCCATGCTCCAATCAAAGCTTCCTAGACCATCTCTTGACTCCAAAGCAGCATATCCAGGCTCTTCATCAAATGCTGTGCTCCAGTCTTCCAATGCAACCATTGAATAGGTTCCTGGTTCATCATCAAATTCATTGGACCAATCAATCTTTGATAGATTCTCTTGAGCAACCAAAGCTTTTGGTTTTGGTTTAGTAATAGGAATCTCTTTTCTTTCAGGCTTGGGTGGTTCAATCATCTTGTTTGCTTGATACTTTGCAAATTTGCACTCCCTTGCAAAGTGACCAGTCCTTTGACAGTTGAAGCTTATCAAATGTTATTCCCTGTTTAGCTCTGAAATTGATGCCTTTTCCTGTCTTATTCACATACTTCTTGATCCTTGCAGTGAGCATGGCAACTTGCCATCTGATATCAATTTCTTCCAAAGCATCATCATATATTTGCAATACATCCTCTTGATAGGTGACAGGTAGAGATGCTTGTTGAGCAAAGAATGAACATAGAACATCATCTGAGGTGGGGGTAATTGATTGTGATGAATTGGTAGTGACCATAGTTGTACATGGAACCTGAGTTTCAGTCACACTACTTTGAACAGTATAAGCAGTACCTTTGTTGGAAGTACTGCTTCTATTTTTAGAAGATACAAAAGCAATGTTTTGAGGTTTCTGATGTGTGCTTGAACCTGTAGTACCATTCATCTCATGCTCATACACCTTCAGATTGTTGTAGAGATCATCAAAGTCCATTATATCCAGCCCTGGTTGTCCTCTGATCATAGTAGCAACTACATGCCATGCTGATGGCAGACTTCTCAAGAACTTCAGATTAGCATCTTCAACTGATGCCTCAGCATCATATAGTTCTAGCATACTCAGAAGATTTTGGAATCTTTCATAAGCAGAATCAAGACCTTCTCTTTCACCAACAGTGAAAGTTTCAAATTGTTGCTTCAGCAAGTTCCTGTGCATCTTCTTGGAAGCATCATTACCCCCAAACTTCTTCTTAATTGCTGCCCATAGTTGTTTGGCATCCTTGGCATCATGAAACTTTAATAGGTGACCATCAGGAATAGCAGAAAGCAGTATGTTGAGAGCTTTGTATTGATTTCTTTTGGTAGCAGCAGGTATGGTTGGTTTAGGTGGTGTTGGTTGTCCAGGTACCTCTACTGGTTCATCAATTTGCATGTTACCATTGACAATCACATCCCATAGAGCATGGTCTGTGATGGCAATGTACTGCCTCGTCTTCATGGCCCATAAGTCATATTCTCCCTTCTTAACAATAGGGATTCTAGCAGCAGTGATTGAGGGAGCAAGTGCAGCTTTTGTCGACATCTTGAAGGGTTTGTAGTAAAATTGGTTTAAAGGTTTGTCTTCTTAATCAGAGTTTCCAACACAAGCTCTGATACCACTTGTTGGATCGATGTACTCTGATCAAACTACTTTGTAGCTTGTAAAGGTTTAATAATATTAAGTAAACTTAACACTATTAATATTGAAACACTGTTTAACCTTGTAAAGTATGCGGAATCTACTAAAACAAAGCTTAAGAAGAACTTTTATATTAACCAAACTTTGAACCTGCTTTGTTACACAGATTCGACTAATACCCCTTAAGGCTCTTTATATAGATAACCTTAAGTCGGTTTACAACATATAACTTGAACGATAAGTCATTATCCCTAACTAATTCTAGAATATTTGTTCAATATTATAGATTAATCCTTTAACTAATATTGCACATAAGTCCTTGTTTCCATCGAAGTACTTTAAACATTCTTTAGTACATAGCAGTACTTTGACTTTTATCTTCAGCAGTACTTTGAATTTATTCTTCATGCAGCGGTACTTTGACATACAGAAGTACCTTGATCTTTTATATCCCAACACTTACTCACAGAGATAGCGCCTTTGATTCCCGGCAGGATTTTAGGGAGATAAGCTAGGGAACTAGACCAAATGAACCTAGTGATATATGTCCGCCCTTCTTGTTGCATTCGAATAGTTTTATAGAAAACATAGCCATGTTAATATAGGATGATTAGCTAGGCTAGTACACTTTCTCTCTATTGCTCACAACTTTATTTAATTTTATGTCATTTAATTTTCAGCATTTTTTGCTTAATTATTCAATTCAACTCTCAACCAGTTTAAAACGTGACACCTAAACTTGGGTAAAATCCACCTCACATAGCTCTTGGGACGACCTGAGTTTTACCATTTACTAGTCTACACGCGACCGGATACACTGTCCATTAGTGCATTAGGGTAGACCACTAGGTAATCGAGACTATTAGAAATTTAAGACCTAGTCTGTAAAACCTGCATCAGTAACCTAGAAAGAATCCATCACCAGCTTTTGCATCAAACTTTTCCAAATGATATTTGTGATTGTGAATGAAGAGTAGACATCCAAATACATGAAAGTAGCTGACATCAGGGGCTCTTCCATGAAATACTTCATAAGCTATCTTCGTGTATCTTTCGATAGTGATTGATCTGTTCTATATGAAGCACAGTGTTAACAGCTTATCCCCAAAACTGCTTTATTAAAGTGGAGCCATTAATCATTGTTCTAGCTACTTCAATCAGAGTTTTGTTTTTTCTCTCAGCTACACCAGTTTGCTTAGGTGTATAAGGAGAAGATAATTTTGGTGAGATTTCTTTTTCATCATAAAAGCTTTCAATTTATGATATTTCTTCTTCATCACCAAAAATTTCAAGTGGGTGATTTTTGAACTCAGTTCCATTATCACTTCTTAGCTCCCTTACTTTCACATCATTCATATTTTCCATCTTTGTGATTAGTGACATGATGCATTCAGCTGCTTCACTTTTCTTTTTAAGACAAAACACCCACGTATACATTGAGTACTCGTCTACTATAACAAGAGTGTATTTGTTGTGATTGATAGTTTAAGGGGTTACATGTCCAAACAAGACCATATGAAGTAAGTGAAGGCATTTGTTTATTGATAATGATTTCTTGTATCTGAATGAAGCTCTGTTATGCTTTCCTTTCTCACATGCTGAAAAAGGTTTATCTTTTGAATAGGTGAGAGATGGTAAACCAGCAGCCAAGTTGTGTTTAGCTAAGGTGTTGATGTGTTTGAAGTTGAGATGTGACAGTATCTTATGCCATAGCCAAATTACACTGCTTGATTAATTGGCAAAGAAGTAGGTTTTGGTGTCTAGTCGAGGTAATGACATTATTAAAACATGTACATCTCTGACTCTGGGAGCAATTAGTACAACTTCATCCTTTTGATTGAAAATGATTCCTTGTTTCTTAGTGAATAACATCTTGAAATTTACATCACACAGCTGGTTGATGCTAATGAGGTTGTGTTTGAGACCATTTACATAAGCTACCTTGGTGAAACTATTCCGTTACAGCTTATTGTACCATATCCATGTGTTTACCCTACAAAGTTATCTCAAAACACTATTACTTTAGGACCTTGTTTCTATGTATATTTGTGCAGATATTGTTTAACCCCTGTCATGTGCCTAGAACAACCACTATCTAGGTACCATATAGATCTCTTCATATCTCCCTGCAGAGATAAGTAAACTAATTAGTTTCCTTTGTTAAGCCAATTTTTGGTGGGTTCTTATGATTGCTGAATAACGATATTTGATTTCCTTATCTAAGGAATGTTCTGAGTGGGAGCTTATTTAATATAAAAGATGGCCTCATGTTCATAGCTCCTATAAATTTGATAGTACTTGCAAGGTTTAGAAACATTTAGTGTTTCAATGATTTTTCTTGAGGTACTGACATGTGGAACTTGTGATATAAATGGTTAAGGTTTCTCATCATGATTGCATAGTGAGGATCTTCCTTGGTCATATCATGTGTCCCATTACATATCTTACACATTAGATTGATGTAACAGTCCTCAAGGTGATTCTCATATCCACATTGAACGCAAGGAGGAAACTTAATTCTTTATTTGTGTTTAACAGAATTAGAGTTGCCCTATTGGGATTGTAAGGTGGAACAAATAGACAGAAGCTTCATTTGTTTTTTCAACCTCTGAAATTCTTTGACTAAGGTCAAAAGAGTTTGCTCAGGGATAGTAATGACCTTTTCAAGTTCAGGTGTTGGTTTGTCAGAAACTATAAAGTTTGATAAGTCAAAAACTGTAAAACACAAAAATACGGAGCATAAAATCATTTAAAAAATCATTTTATCCCGTTAATAAAGTGGATAAAACTGTCGAAAAAATTATGGTACATAAAATATAAAGTTTGACAAGTCAAAAGATAGTAAAAGACAAAAGATATGTAACAAAAAAAACATAAAAAAATTGTGTTGTCCTGTCAATAAAGTATGTAAAAAAGGGTAGAAGTTGTATAAGGGATTTCAATAACACTACCCCTATTTTATGTTAATTATGACATTACATACGACTGCTAGTTAAACATACAACTAGTCTTTAAGGATGGTGGTAAGAGTGATCGCGTTCCTCACCACTAACTCAGCACATTATTAGCTTCTCTCTCCTGAATCAACATCACTACCAACATAGTGAAATAACACAAAAAATGTCACAACCCAAATATGTCTCACATAAACACAAATATACCTTACAAAAACCAAAATCACACACACTCACAGAACTACACCTCCCGCTACTTAGTCTTGGCAACGATCGAGTTCTCCCCAAATAGTACCAACGACGCGTTAATCTGAGGTGATGGTAATTATAAAGTTGTACTCGTTGATGGAGTGCGGCATAGTAAAAGGACGTGTGTATTACCACTAGTCTAACCACATCTTAAAATCAACTTACACAGTTTCTTAATATCCGATTGTACCCTTATGGGATTTCTTTAAAAATTAAACTTACACACACAGTGAAATTACACGTTTTCATAGTTACACATGCACGACACATTTAGTTGGGACATTAATCTCACTCGGATACTGCTAGGCCAAAGGGCCGGCCAGCCTATAGAGTTACGTGAGTTGATCAACATCATATGATGAGAGTGTTATGTATGCAGCCATGACGTAGTTGAGCGGAAGGGGTTTAATTTTGAATATCGTGGGTATAAGAATATAACAATCCCACGTTTTCCAAATAGTGTTATTACCTATTATTGTTTGACCAATTGATGGAGATGTGATCGACATGAATACAATCTTTGAATTTAGGGTGATTATTCAAGATCCATACAGCAATTTGTGGAATAACTATGTGTATAATACAAGTGGAAGTATGGTCCCCTCCTCACAACTCACAAGTGTCATAGAGTAAAGCATTTGGCTTTCTAGTTATCACTAAATATGGTAAACTTTTTCTATGGTTTATTTGGCTTTTAGTTAACACTAATCTTCAACTGCTTAGTTAATAATTTACCACAATCATTATGCCACGACGTGTTAGATCTGTGATAAACTTAAAAATTCTATAATAATTAAATGTATAAAAGAATCGAAAATGACGTGCTTTTAAAAACGATATGGAATACGGAACGATTATCCAGAAAGTGTATAAAACTAATTAACCTAATGAAAGAAGATTATATATTTGACCAACAAAATCACAACAACCAACTTCTTTGTTGAGATTGTGGTGGATTGCAACAACTAAGGAGCCCTACTTAAGTGTTCTAAACGAAATCAGCTAGGTTTCTTGGATAGGATTTTGTTAAGTCATAATGTGGGACATATTTGTGTCAGCACGAACACATAGCTGATTCGTAATATGACAACATTTTTTTTTTTCCAACGATTTGAAATACAAGATACTTGACGCAATGCATACATGCATGCACTTACCTTAGGAGTATCTGCATGGGATAACTGAATGATTCATACTCATCAAGGAGGACTTATTCATCAACTTCTAGTCGAATTTATTATCAAATACATTAAAACAACATATATACTGTTTCTTGTTCAACGTCTAGTTCTGATAGCTGTATCTCCCGATAGATCAATTTAAAAAGAGAAAGACTTGAAGATTAAACTTCAGAGACTTGAGCATATGTTGTTAACAACATGCCAACTTTAGAATGAAAATCAAAGATCTAAACTATTATGAGACATTATCAAATAGTTAGAGTCTCAAAACATTAGTGATAAAGCGGCGCTTCCTGCTGCATAAATTTTCAAATTAAACAGGAATCCACGTCACTAAAAATAGCTTATAAGAAGCCTCGTTTTTGTTTTCTAGTTAAGAAAAATCTACCTTTTTGGGACTTTGGTAATCAAATTGGGATGTGTTAACCGGACCCTCCCTATCATGGGGGTCCATCTACTTTAGTCAAAATGTACAAGTTTTAATGCAGACAGTACAGGCGGCGGCAGCACTGTCTTCCACAAACCCTCCCTACAGGGGGGTCCGGTTAACTCATGCCATCAAATTAAGGGAAACTGACCCACGGCAACAACCCCTATAAACCGACCGCATAGCTAGCATGTAATAGCCACCTTTATCCCAACAACCCCACGATGAACAGAGAAGAACCCGATGAGAGAAGTGGGACAAATGGACAATGTTTAACATACAAGAGGAAAATCGAGGAAAATCGCGTAACGTTATAATTGAAATAAGATAGGATGAGAATGCAACAACGAACGCCCAATATGCATGCTAGACCTCTCTCGCCATTTGGATAGAAAAGTCCTTCACTAGTTTGACTCCTCTAATATCACTCTCAATCGTGATACGTCTTTTTTTATGTCAGTTGTATCTACTCAGTGTCATATCAGCACTTTACCAACTAACACACATGACTGACACACCCCTGCTAATGGTGACATGTCACTTTCTATGTCACTACATATATATAACTCACAAACACTCATACAAAACACAAATGGGCCACTCACTTCTCGACCCTTGCCTGTCACCAAACCGAAGAGATCCAAACCTATGCAACACCGACAAGGTGGCGCCATCGGTTTCACATTTAACTTCTTTTTATTCCGTCACAATTTGTTGTAAATTTAATACTTTTCAATCGTTTTGCAATGAAATATTAAAAAATAAGTTTATAATTAATTGTTTTTATTCTCTGTTGCAAATCTGTTGTATTATATCTGTAAATTTGCAACATATGCAACGACATATACTCAGTAAAGATAAAATAAAATAATTTGAATTTTGTTGCTATTCCGTCGCAAAATTCTAAAACTTTAAAACGTTATTGCAACGGAAATTAATACCAACGTGTGTCGCTTTGTAAACCGGCGCAAACATTGGCACCGGTCTAAGGTGTGTAAAGGGAGCCTCTCTACAAAATCATGCTTTCGTTCCGTTTATTTCAAAAGTAGTGATATAGATTACTAAAATATATGACTAAAGATATATCTAATCAATTCATTATTTGACACATGTTATATACATTTGCTCTCTCATTATCTTCATTATTTATTTTAACAATTTACAATGTTTTCATTAAAACATATCTTTAAGCATGTTTATTAAGCATCAAATCATTTTTCCTATATCAAATAGTACCTCATAAGGCGGCCAAAACAATAAAACAGTACTTCAAAGTTAACCATCATTATTATGAAAGGTATTATCAATTGTTTCCTAGCAAATAATAAAGGAAATGATTCGCACACTCTCAAAATTTATTGGAACACTTCATTGTATGCAACAGACAGTTGTATATTAAATATAATATGCTTTAACTACTTGTACAATGGAGTGTCTCAATAAGATTTGAAAGTGTGTCAATCACCTCCCAATAATAAAATGTGTAAAGCATCAGCAACAAAGAACCTTACACGTAGAATATGTGTCTACATCAATCTTTTGTCGTTGGTATGAACTATTCGATGGTGATTTGGAATTGGAGGGTCCCAAATGTGTTAATAACTCGATCGAACAATCAAATCAAATATCATTAATTTAACTATCTTACTCAATTATAAAACTTTATTGGACCTCACATCTCCTCTAAAAAAGTAATCTGAGTTGAACAATGCCATATATACTTCCCACTTTTGGATTATATTTTGTACTACCGTTTGTTTATCTTAATTGAAAACAATAAAGGTTATGTGTATTTTTTTTTTTAATCTTTTTTTAGCAGAAAGCAATGTGTATTTAATATAGGTTTTTGCTAAATCATATCCAGTTTCTGTAAAAAAATGGCTAAAAGTCACGGACTTGATTTTCATAGTTTACTAGAGTACGGTTTATATATAAACCACGTGACATAAACTATGAATATCAAGTTGATCGGGTAACTAAACCGGATAGTATGTACAAACATTTTTTAAGCACATAATCACTTTTCACATGCCTGGTTTTTAAAAAAATTTCATGAATTTGTATTCATGTATCGATATAATC
The DNA here is from genome assembly GCA_030686995.1 of Artemisia argyi. Taxonomy (NCBI): domain Eukaryota; kingdom Viridiplantae; phylum Streptophyta; class Magnoliopsida; order Asterales; family Asteraceae; genus Artemisia; species Artemisia argyi. The sequence goes on along the minus strand of CM060688.1, from coordinate 120,810,221 downwards.
ATGCATCTATATCCCAATTCTATACAATTTAATTGAATCAACATACATATAAACATTAATGCACGGATATGAAAAGCATTTTTTTTTAAATCATTATAATTTATTAAATACCTATCATAATGCTTTTGTATCCATTACCCAAACGTGATAATTTCAACCGGTTAAGGTCAACTTTGTTTGCATCTTCGTAATAACGAGATATGGGGCGGTTTGAGGCCGGGCGGCGATCTCCATCCTCAAACCGATTAGCAAATCACCTCTCAAACCTGTCCCGATCTTCTTTGGAGATCTTATCGGGTGCCTCATTTGGGCGAAATGCTCCGCCAAACCGCTCCGATGAATGCTCCACCAAATATACATTGTTCCCCGACTATTATTATTTTTACACCAAATTTTAGCAATATAATTATATGCAATAACATGAAAAATCAAAACTCACTAATAATATATTAAATAATCGGGTTTGGCCCAATAATCTAATCGTCTAACAATATAAGACTTAAGAAGTTTTCAACAAATTAAACATAAATAATAACCATCCCTTAAAAAATCAAAACTTCTTTTAAAAAAATATGACCGAAGAGAAGTTTTTTTAATCACAATTTGTGATTTTGTAAGGATACAAAACTACAAAAATTCGATAATATCGTTTTTATTACGTAATAATGTATGAATATAATATATTTATTTGTATATATATGTTTTGGGGCGGGGCGGGTTGAGAATGTTCTTTCCCGCTCCCTGCCTTGAACCCGATAAAAAATCCCAGTTAATGCCCGAAACCCATCTGTTAATCCAATAAGCATGCCTCATCCCGCCTGAAAGACTTCGAGTTTCAGGTTTCTTCACTGGGTTTGGGTTTTTTGCCATCCTAGTAAATGAGTTGAAATAGAAAAAAGTACGAAAGGAGAATATCACATAAACTAATTTAAAGAAATAATTTCTTCGAGAAATAGAACAAGTTGCAGAGTTAGAAACCAACAGGGTTACGTATACTTAAATGACATTGGCAACCATTAGAACCAACCATTAATTATGGGGAACACTGCTCCATTCTTTAAGCTTTAATCTTTTACTTTAATGCCTTAAGCGTGCGCGTAATAGAACATATATAAAAGTATAAAACTCCTTTTATCTACTTTATAAAAATCATCATGTATGCAATTTATATCGTTTTGAAACATCAAACTCTCAGAAAAAATATACTTCCCGATCATCTCAAATTTAATGTCTACTTTAAAAATACGTATAATCATAGTAACGTAAAATAATTATTTTGTTGACAAATAAAATGTCATCTTTACAGATTATAAATGTTTTTAGTTGCCTATAATATAAGGGTTTTTCTAACACTGCCCTTAAGCAAATATTAAACTATGTCTATTAAACACGCATTTTTTATTTATACCCAAAAATGCAAATATTAAACTTTTTTAAGACAACGCAAAACAAAAATATGATACTTAAATTAAGAGAGAGTGTACCATAATTTTTTTTTAAAACAGGTGTAATAAATTTTAAGAAGTCCCGGGGGAGGTTTGATCCAAAATCACTTGTACTCTGTCCGTGCAACTAAATGTTTATTTTTGGTTGTTCTAAAATAAATGTGCTCGCACATAGACCTAAACAAAATAGAAAATTAAAATTTCTTGCCATTGCTTTAGATCAGATCGAGTACTACGCATCTAGAAGCCGACTAAAGCGCTCAAATACTCCAAACTCAAATTTTACACACCGAGTTGTTACTAGCTATTCATGACCATTGAACCCACAATGGACGACAAGATTTGCTCCTATGAACTATCTCTTATTAGCAAACATTTCCTTAGTGGTTTGAGATCGATTAGCGTCAACTAAACTTACGAGAAGAAGTCACTAATAATCACTTTTCATCTGTGTTGGACTAGATTTAATTCAAGTAGAAAAATCTAAATATGTATACTTGTGCATATACCACTATCATATGCTCGATATACACCACATGAGTATAAACGAATTCTAATGACTGTATTCCAACTAGAAAAGCTTTCAAACCTTGGAACTAAGGAATATAATTTAGGAAATAGAAGTGGAAAGATGCAGAAAGTTATGCCAAATGTACATCAACATCATAAATGGATATACATGATCGCTTACACATTCATGAAAAATAGATCCATTTTCCTTTGAAATAAACTACTCCGTAATGGAACAAGTTAACTTCTTATGTATAGTGATCGATGTAGTAAAAGGATATTTTCTTTCATTCTTGTTTACTGTACTGGGATGCTTCTATATCCATCTTACATCCAAATCTTGAAAAAGTGAGGGCAAAGTTCTTTCAAATCAACATCTAATCTTAATAATGCTAGTCAAAGAATCTTGAATTTATTGTGATTTATGCTATAACTGATCAACCCTTTCATTGATTCGTTTGCTAGTCTTATACAGTATTATTATACTCCCTCCGTCCCAAATTATAAGTCCACTTTCAAATTTTACAAAGTTTAAGAAAAGTGAGGCCCTTACAATACTAACCAATAAAAATTCATTCTCACCCACTTACAAGCATTCTCATTGGTTGAAATTAAAAGTGGACATATAATTTGGGACAACCTAAATTGACAAAATGGACTTATAAAATGGGACGGAGGGAGTAGTAATCAGATTAGGGCTCAAATTCGACTCTCGAAGTATGCTATAGTTAGCGAACCAGGAGCAATCTCTCTCTACGGTCCGGTACGGGGTGTGACAGTCTGCAGTCTCTCTATACTGAAGGGTGATGTTGACCGGACCCCCCTCTACCCCCTAGACTGCACCAGGGCAGTCCTTGTCCCCCCTTTTGTCCCCCACTTTTTCCAGTACAGCACAGCTTTTTGTCAGTTTTTGTTCCATATTTTTGACAGTTTAAAGCGTTTGGCATATTAAACTTTATATTTTCTGTTCCGCACTTTCAGGTTTATAGTTTTTTGATATAAACAAAATTATAAAAATAAAAAAATAAAAATAGGGGGGTCCGGCTAAAAAATAGAGGAGGGTCCGGTCAACATGTACCATACTCAATCCAATGTCTTTCTTCTTTAATAGGTACTAATGACAAAGTCATCACAAAAACTAACTCTGCAATATTATGGACTACAATATATAATCGATTTAATATTTTTTTATAAATAAAGGGGAGGTAGACTGTGGTAGATGTTTTTGACTTTTGACTTGATAAGAGTTTAAGTCTTCGAAGAAAAGGATATTGGGTAGTGGTAGGACACTTGTTAAATTGAACTTGTTCTATGCTGCTTTGCTTTGCTTTGCTTTTTAAATTTTACCTCCCTAGTACCCTTTTAGGGAGTAAGGAAACTTACTTTCCATGAATAAATAGGTAAACCCACGAATCATGAGCCCATATTTTTAACTTTAATCAACTTTGTGACCTATTTATAAAACTAAAACACTGAATCATGTTTTACCAAGTTTACCCATCTACACTAACTGCACACCTATTTCTCACATATTAATCATTTTATTTAATAGTCAACTACAACCACAATATCACATGACCGGCCATATCTCCTCACACACACCTCATTTCTTACTAGAAATTACACTATCTTCACTGCCATATCATTCGAATCATAATGACACCCGTTTCATCCATTTTCATTCGAATCATAATGCACCCGTTTCATCCATTTTCCTGTACACCATATTCCAACCGGTGCAAAATTGATGATGTTGTGATGCAGTTGTGAAGTGGGGGTCACATGCTCAAGAAACCGGACCATTTTCGCCCGACGATTTATATACTACGACATTGATGTGTAAAATCTCATTTTATATTTATAAACCGAATCCAATTGAGACTTACCAACACTCTCGGATAGTGTACCTCGCGTCTAGTATAGACTCGGTAAAACCAGGTCGTTCGCTGGAGCGAGTGAAATTAACTATATTTAAAAATAAATAGTAAAATAGTAAAAAAAGTAAGATGAGAATAAGTAAATAGTGAGATTGAAAATAAAAATAAAATCAATAGACAAAACGCGTGCTCGCCTTGCTAATCCTCTAACCTATCAATGACATGAATGTGTGTGCAATGTTCACCTAGCAATGTCCCGGTGAGTCTTTTGTAGTGTAGGTGTAATACGTGTCGTTAGTCCCAGCACACTTCGTTTAAAAACCATCTATCTTGTTGGTCGAGGGGAAACTAGTTAATGTCTAAGCATAAGAGCCTCAACTAACTTATATTGACACTAGCTTCATGACCCGCCCGATGGGCGGGTACGCTTCATAAAATTATTTGTCGATTTTTTTACACGTAAAATAAATACTGAATAACGGCAAATATGTTAAAAAAATAATTGTAACAAAAATATAGTGTTCATGTATTATATGTAAAAATAACAATCATTGAATGAGAACAAATAAATACATGATGCTTATTCTTAGTTACTGAATTTAAATGCAATAAACAGTTTTATTAAACAATTCCAAACACTATTTATTTGTTCAGCCCAAACCAAGTGTTAACTGACCAACAATTATGTGATTTAAACAATCTATGAAGTTTGTTCTTAGGATCCCTGAGGCTTGAAACAAAAATTTGCAGCATTGTTGTTCTTGTTCGGAAAGAGTAATGGTCATCATTATCAGCCCTACACCAGCAGAACACTATAATATTCAGTGGATGTGCAAGTGCAAATACTAAAAAATGAAGCATAGATTGTCTAATCACTATATAGTTTTGGCATTATGTTATTGGGGGTTGTTTGGTTTAGCCTATTATGTGGGCTAGCATAAGTATGTGGGATATGGAGGTTGTTTGGTTTAGCCTATCATCTGGGTTATGGGGACTGTTTGGATTAGGTTAAATATTATCTGGTCTACGGGGTTATTTGGTTTCATTAATCAACACAAAGATCTTACACATGGTTCTCCAATTATATTGAGAATCTGAAACATTGCTGCATAATACACAACCTATTTGAGACAGATATCATAAGCAAAAAATGGTGAGCAGGTGTGATCATATACATATAAACATGAGTATTTTACAAATCATCTAAATGTATATATCACTCGATACACCAAAAGAGGTATATGTTTCTACAGTATTGCCTAAAATAAAGCTACCACTACAAAAGTCATTCTTTCTAAAATGTTCAGTATGAAAATTTAGCTTGCATGAGCGTTTAACATATCATCTAAATGTAAATATCAGCCAATACATCAAAAGAGGTAACGTGTATGCAATATTGTTTAAAATTAGAACTACAACTACAAAATTTCATTCTTTTTAAAATATTCACAAAGGACATTTAGCTTACCATAACTCAGATAAAGATAAAACTACCACTATATGCAATGTGCATAACTATAGAAAAAGAACATGGTCATCTCTACATGATACATCATACATGTGACGCACCCTAGATAATTAAATGTAAAGATGAATGAACTCTATAACCGATACACTTACATGAATCCCGTTCTATGAAGGTTGTTGAAGTAGATGAGAATCATTGTAAATTTCCTGAAATGACCAGAACAAAACAAAATTACAAATATCAAATTTAATTCAAAAGACTATATGAAAGATGCAAGATAAAAGATTTTGATTGTGCAAATAACCTACCAGAATTGATGGCATGATGGTATGCAACATGTAGCCGTATGTCAAATACTCTAGAAAAGGCAATTCATGTTCTAATATTTGTAGTGTTTTCGGTGCCTTCACCTTCTTAAATAACTTTATTGGTTGTAGATGAGAGTCGCTCTTTGCATTTAAAACATATCCGTTGTCTTTCATTGGGTGTACCTGCGTCATAATTTGAAAGGCTCGGAAGAACAGTAGATACCATAACTCATAAATAAATTAATAAACATCGCTATAAATTGTAAGAAAAAACAATTGTCAACTCATACCTTGATCAAGAGCATACGTGATCATCGTTCTTGAAGTAGGATAAGTTATTTTGTGGGACGAAAATTAAGGGATTTCTGAATTTAATATGTTTGAAAATGAATAGTGGTGACTGTGTGGTGTATGTGAATATTTCATTTGTGAAACAATGATTGTGGTATAAAGTAAATTAAGTATATGCACAATAAACGTTTTAAAAAGTGAATCAAATTTCATTAACTCATGATCATCTTTATTTAAATGGCTTCAAAATGCAATCATTATTAATTCATATCTAAATATCATTATGTCTCAATATGACCCATCAAGAACTGATCCGATATCAACATACCATATTATTCAGTTGAAAGGTATCAAGGGCGTTTTACTATATTGCACCAGATTTTATGGTATCCAATATTCCACAAATAGCCTCTTACTCCTCTTGTGGAGTACCTGTAAACAAATATCAACCAACAAAATATTATTAGTAAAGAATGTTTTTAGAATATTTATTATGACATATTATTGTAACTAATAGTTCTTAAGTGACCCCTACATGTTCATTCTTATGAACCAAATCCCATTACTTGATTTAGATAGTTGGCCTAACCATGATCGATAAGTGATGACAGAACATGACACTTAAGAAAACAAACAAATCATTTTTAAAGCAAGGAATGTTGGTACGGATGATCTTAGTACAATACTTGGTTCATTGCTAATTAACCAAGTACGAACGCCGCTAAATCTCATTCCACAATAAATAAGTCATTGCTACAGTTTTGTGAACCAAAATTACAATAATAGTACAATGAGAGTACGTAATTATTCCCTCATTTTAGCTTACTTGAAAATGTTCTAGCTCAGTAACTGATATTTATTACTGATATTCACATTAAGTATCGCAACTATATGTGACTGTTACGGCAATGAAATAATAGCAAGATGATAGGTATTCACATTTAACATGGCCTGCAAAGTATACCGGTTCAAGTCAACTACTTAACATTATATGAACATTTACTACATAATTTGAAGAGGTATAAACTCAATTTTGAAGCGTATGCAATAGCAATAACATTCAACATTATTCTTAAGCAATGATAATATAACCTTTGAAATCTAGTCATTTTCATTACTTTTTTATGATTCTGCATGTCAAACTATAATAGGGATAATTTTTCATGTTCATTGATGTTGTTAAAAATGTATGTAATCATAAAAATTATGACCATTCCTTATACTTTTATCATGTTAAGTTACTCTGAGCCAAGATTTGCATAAATAGTTGAGGAATTTAAAAGCACATCATGACCTTGAGGTTGTTCCTTATTCACCAATTCTAGTTTATCTTGTAGTTCCTAAAACGTTTAATAGAACACCCAAATACCATCAGATGGTCCAATAGATGGGAAAAAATGTTTAAATTGGTGAAATGTATATATGTACCTTGAGTCTTCCTTCTTGGCAAAGGGCCAGAGTTGTTAACAATGTCGAGTATCAACAACAACAAAAGTTTTCAGAATCTCCACATGATGAGCGCATAGCACACACAAACAAAGAAATAATCTTACTCACAGTGTCTTGGTTCGTCACTATCAACAACTTCAACATTTGATCCACATCTTAATCTAACCTGTTAGATATAGATTAAAATAATAATAATAAAAAAAAATAAAAAAATAACCATCATAAACTTTTGTTCTCAAGCATCTCTTTTCCTAGACTCTATATATTTGCAACATCAAATGTGATATAACAAAGTAGAGTTAGATACCGTTAAGCTTATAAAGGCTCATTCCATCATTTGTCGCAATTCGTAAAAAGCATGATGTATCATCAAAAACTTCAAAACTTTTTTTTAACAATTTATCAAACACTTATAATGCAGTTCATCAAAAATACTTTTTACTTACTACAATTAACAAATATAAAAATTACTTATATAAAAAGATAAGAAAAGTAAAGAGATTAACTTATGGTTGATGTAACTACATCCATGGATAAATTCTATTTATGAAATTGTTCATACACCTATAATCATAGTAAAAGTTAACATCGATGTTAAGCTTTAGAAGTGCCTAATACATTTCTTTAACAATAAAGACATAAACTGAATAAACAATTCCGCAAACAAATGCTAAATATTATTTCAAAACATGGATTGAATTCCGAATAAGCATTCTTCTAATTTATTTGCAAACTCAAATCTTATAAATTGAATTAGCCAAAGACAAAGAGTAAGGGAATAAACAAAATTGTGTAATCAATTACCTTCATGATGATTGTATGATCTTAACTGAAAATCAAATCAAACCATCAGCGATTTAATTATATGATTTGATTATTGAGCGTGTAGTTACAGTTTTGTTTTGTTTTGATTTTCGTGTGTGTGGTTTTGCTTGTTTTGAAGATTTTAGTGCGTGTGGTTTTGCTGTAGTTTTGACTCATGATTCAATTAATATGATCTCCGATTGTGTTGGTCTTTTTTGTCGTTTTGATTTTGTGATTTTCAAATGGATACGCTCTTCTCATTAAATGAAAATTAATGCTCCATAATTTTAGCTAATTAAATATTCGGTCAAAGTAAATCACATTTGAAATGAATAAAGGTGATTTATATCTCTATTTATTAGTGAGTGTTTTGGATGTTTATTTTAAGCATTTATATTTTGTTTTTGAATGTTTCAACACAAATACTCAAGTGCTCTAGTGGTTGAGTGTTTGTTGGTTGTTCAAGAGGTCATGGGTTCAAGTCTCATTAGTTGCAACTTTTTTAACAATGATAATTTCATGCATGAAAAGTGTGTGCCTAGTAGGCAATGACATGACATGTTGTTGAATATGTGGCAATGAGGTGGCAAATGTTAGAGGTTGATGATATGTCATGGTTAGCCTATTATATAGTGTAGGATTGTTTTTGTGTGATTTCATTTTCCTATTTTGTGAGGTGTTTGGTTGTGCAATTATGATTAAAAAAAACAAAACAAAACAAAATCGACTGAGTGCTTTAAACTATAAAAATAAATCCTAGATTACATTAAGGATACATTTTCATAAGTTTAAATCTAAGGTTTACTCGAGGACAAGTAAAGTTCAAGTAGCGGGATATTGATGACATCAAATAAGTATATTTTATTGGCATCATTTATCCTATGTTATTGACTTGTTTTATATTATTTTATATGAGAATTGATACTTAATCGTTTACTTTATAATTCTCAGTTATAAACAAGCGTTTGGTGAAAGTTAGCTATTTTGGATGTAAACGGAGCAAAATGGATGAAGCTGGAAAAGTCTATTGAATTGAAGGAAGATACATTGTATCATTCTAGACAGATATACCGTACGTGAAGACTTAGACGAATCAGAAGACATTTTCCTGACTTTGAAGCATGCGCCGTATGGAAACATATCATACGCCGCATATAAAACCTTGATCAACATGAAAAACCAACTTATTCTACTCTAGATACGCCGCATGACATTCCAGATATGCGGTGTATCAATCTCAAGACTTCACCAGATAATCCAAGATGTTAGTGCAAACGTTACGACGTTTTATCTATACAATGTCTTCATGTTTTAATGATGACAAACGAGTAACTTGTAATACATAACATAAAGTGCACAAGTTACTCGTTAACACATCAACGTCTCTCGACATCACTTCAGGTATGTACAAACACACTTTACCAACTTTGTTAAGTGATCAAAGAAAATATTTTTGTCCTTAAACCTTACATTTTATAAATGTGACAAAACATTTTTTTACAAAAATAAACTAGACAAATTATTTTTGTATTTATAAAGAAATGTTTAATAAGAAAAATAAATTTGAAATTTGAGTTTCAAATTGTCCAAACGTCCTTATTTCCCGCCCAAGTCAGATAAAATTTCACCAGGTAACATTTTACCACAAAAGGACAAAAACTATCAGGAAGGTCCTTTAAATAGGTGACGGTCCCTTGTTGATAAAGGACCGTGCAAGGTTTAAGGGACCGTCCCTGGCTTCTCCTGTTGGCTATAAATACTGACCCATTTTCATCAGAAAATTCAATCTTCTTTGCACAAAAAATTTCCTTGTCTTTCCTTTTCATCTTTGATCACTATAAATCTTTGGTATGTGTTTATAAGTGATCCCATCATCCACTACATCATGTGCAAGAGAAGAACACTCGAAGTCGTCAAGAATCGAGGTATTATTGAGTCCACACACCAACGTAACTAGTGTTATGATTTTCTTTTTCCTCTACCTCATGTGTAAGAGAAGAACTCTCGACATAGATAAAGATTCAAGATGTTATAGGTGTCCACACAAAAATGTAACAAGTGTTACGGTGATAGGTTCTATAAATATTGTCAATGTTTCCGACTTGTATGTGAGTCGAGGATGGGGTTATTTGTGTGAGCTTGGATGGTGATGTAGATCCAAGAAGTCTTATAACTAGATTAGGTCATGTAATTATTGTATGGTGTATGGTGTCCTAGTGTGTAGGCTAGGAGTTAGTTGAGTCGGTGTGTGAAAGCTTGGATCGGGTGATGATCTAAGTGTGTCTCGTGTGAAGGCTTGGATTGGGTGAAGATCCAAGTGTGTCTTAGTGTGAAGATTCAAGTGAATGGGAGTGCTCATTCGTGTGAAGGCTAGGATCGTGTGGCCACGTGGGCCTTGGTGTAGATTGGTTCTAGCTAGGATTAGGACTCGACATTTCCCTTAGTGTCGTTAAACTTGGTGTAAGCTTGTGTACGGTTTGTTCCACCATAAAGGTGCATGTTGATTAGTGAAGTAACTCTCGAGTGTGAGACTCGGGGAGTGGAGTAGGACGAAGAGATGCTTCGTGCCGAACCACTATAAATCATCGTGTCCGGATTGCGTTTTCTCTTCCTTGCTCTTTACTTTCTATACTTGCATTACATTTATGTTTGTGTGGCTTGATGTATATGTGCTTGTAATATCAACTAGTTATCTTAGAGACAAAAAATATAAGAAAACTTAATCACACGAAATAAAACTGGCAAACCTACTGGTGGCGGTCCTTTCTCGACCGACGATCCCTCAAATGATAAAGGACCGTCCACCTATTTACAGGACCATCCCAGTGTAATCTGAATTATATTAGAAACATTTAAACCTCGTGTCATGCTTATGTGATTGCTTGTTATGAGTGACATAACAAGCATTCATATTTAGTCACGCTTGATCGGAAATTTGATACGAAACATTTTAATTTTTAAAGAGGAACGTATTCACCCCCCCCCTCCCTCTACATTTCTACAATTGGTATCAGAGCCTCGTCGCTCTAGTTTTCAAAACAAATGGTTTTAAAAATAGAGTACGGTCCACGTATCAAATTTCTCATTAAGAGGGATTAAATATGAAAAGTGTTTAGTTGCTAAATGTGTGCTTTGTTGTTTAATTCATACTAGTTTTTTTGGTTAAATGCACTTCGTATACTTGCTTGAAGGAAATGAATTTTTACACGAAAAATGTGTTTTACTTACTGGTGGCGGTCCTTTATCTCTGGGCGGTCCTTTATCACTAAGGGACCGTCGGGTATTTAAGGGACCTCCACCAGAATAGTGTCAAACTTTGAAAATTCATATAAAATCAACCGTAAGTCCGTAGGAGTCGTGCCATCCACCATTTTAAAGGTAGTTGAATGTACTTTCATTTAAAAATAATTAAAAAGATTGATTCCAAACTTAATTAAGTCGTTAATGCAAACTACTTCATACTAGTCAAAACCGTATGTCACGTTTTAACGTAAAACTAGCTTTTTGCTAAAGCTCTCGAGTCAGACACCTTAAGTAAATGAATTTTTGAAAAATGGTTTCATTGTCTTAATATTAATTAATTATTGAATTGGGGAGGAAAATTATTTTCAAAAACAAAATCGAGCAAGTATACATTGTTGTATCTAACATGCTAAACAACTACGAATATCGTTATGTGCAATATGCTTAATGATTATTTGCTTTTGATTGTTTGCTTATGTTATAATGTTTTAGTAACTCATTAGATATGTAGACTAAGTTGATTAATCATGTGTGACGAAAACAATTTTTTACACAATTATCCTTCCAAAGGTTCTAGTGTTAAAATACGCCACCTTAAAATATTTAACACTTTTTCAACAAGATTTCTAAAACATTACATGCACTTATTTTGATTGGCCATAAGTTGTCTAATCAAGAGAAAGATTTACAATAATACATTATTATCTAAGTAAAAGAAAATGTAACTTTGAACCTAGCATGTATTTAAACACACACACTAATTGATTCAAACATGTAGTCATAAACTATTTTTAAATAAGTTATGTATTGTATAAAAATGGTTAGGGTAATTATTTTTGTACTTATGAAATGTCAAAGACTGTTCATATTATACGTAATAATAAATAGTTTTCACACACTAAATAAATGGCAATCTTGAATCATTAAGTTAACATGTCATTATTAGTAACCTCACACATATAACAAGTATTATATTTGATTGAGCACATTCCATAAATCTTTACTTAGTTTCTTTATTAAAAAGAGTGGTTGTGAGGGTCAAGAAAGATTTCGAGCTTATATCGATTCATTATTCAAACTATGATTGATATCATTATCAAATCTAATTGACATGTTTTTTAGTGTGGACATGAAATTGAAATCATTATTTGTCTAGCTTCAAGATATAACAAAACATATCATCATGAACCTACATACTCAATCACACTCGATTGGTATGAAAATAATGACGTCCTTATCAAGACGAAAAGAATATGCATCGGATCATAACTCAAACTTGCGTTGATGATGTCATATTGAGTCTTCTTGTCCAAAGGTTGTGTTCTAAACATTAAACTAATATATCTAAAAGATGATTAAAATACACAACGAAGTAGGATTGACGACTTGGATGTTTCATCTGAAATATTCAAGCAATTTGTAAATGTGTCATTTCCGAAAAACCAAACATGAGCAAACATATGAAATATGTATCATTTGCTTGTGAACGAGTCAAGACTCAAAATCTGATGTCAAGTAAGAACATCACATATAATACATCATCAATCATCAAGAAGATAACATGTATCTCAAAAAGATAATTTATACAACGTGTGTCACTACATAAACAAGTAAAATTTGTAAATCATATTATATCTAAAATACTTGTTCTCATTGTAACTCATAAGAGTGAAAAGGTCATTATCTTAAATAAGCATATTTGTCAAATGATACAATATGTTTTCTCTCAATAATATAAAGTAAAGATTACAAGATCAATTAAGGTATGTAATCTTTACTAGACTCTCTTTCTCAAGATTTACTATTGAGTATTCTTGAAACCAAAACACGTGATTTAAATACCGCACTTACCTTTGTTAGGATGTTGTGTAAGACATGTCGTTTTCATTAACCGACTTTTAATATATTGATAGTTGAGTTATATTAGAATATGTTCTAGCGGAATTGGCCAATATCATCTTTGAAAAACCTCGATGGGAAAGTATAGGAATTCCAATTTTTCTAATATGAGAATGGCTACTAGAGAACCTATTGCACTAGAAATTCAATTTAACCTAACGGTTGAATTGCTTCCGGGAGAGAAGTTGGGTTTGTGATAAACCCGTAAAAATGGTCGTGTTTAGCCTTAATTGAGCACCGCTAGTAATAGTCTCATATCCATTCTCTAACATGAAAAATTGTCATTACTACATTTGATTAAAGACATTTTACATCGATGATCTTCGTCTCCCGTTAGGATTGGACTTTAAACAAATAGTAATTGTGATTTTCCTTGACAAACCTAGATTACTTGCATATATGGGCTTGATGTTTGAAAACAACAACTTGTTCTTGTGAAACTTCTTTAAATGTCTTGATGCTCTCTTAAATGCTTAATGCCTGCTTGCTTAATTATTGGATGCATGTTCATTAGAAAGATACTGCTTTATGCCCATGATACATGCTCTTATTTGCTATATGTCAACATGTTTTACTTAATGCTTGTCTTCATAGTATTCATGTTTTGTATGTATCTCTTTACATGACTTACATGTTATTTGTGTACCTAAACTATGTTGGACTAGGTATGCCTTTAATGATACCTCCTAGATGTCATATATTCTTACATGCTAATGTCCTTGATTGTTATGTGATGCATGTTTAAATGACTTATATGCTGAAATCTCTTATTCTTCGGTAACTAGGCTTATTCCTCCGAACACTAGATCATAATCTTCATTTAAGGTGTCCAGTGTCACAATCCCGCCTTATTACCTAAACCATTCCTTAATCATTTGATTATTCGTATCCTTTTAAAAGGGAAAAACAAAAACTGGAGAGACTCTGCACCCTACTGAAGGCGGTCCCTTATTGCATTGGAGGTCCCTTATCATTAAAGGACCGTCCAATGATTTAAAGGATCGTCCCCAGTAGAGGTGTCATGAAGTAGTTCACTGTTTTTCCTCTTCTGCAATATTTTGAACTATCTTACATCATGCCTTGTCGAAAACTCACAAAGAAGCATCTTCCTCATAACCTTTCATCACTAAAACCTCAAACCACCAATGTGAAATGAGAAACCAAGTTATCCTTGTTCTACCAACATCGAGTCATCCACCATTTCCATGCCCTCAAAGAAACCAAGAGTCATCCACCAATTACTCCACTGAGTCATCTTCATAAGAAGATTCCACCATGTAACCAAACAAGTGTTTCATCACTACTACAACCTACCCATTGAGGTCAAACCACCTTTCATGATACATAAACCTATGTTCAACCTTGTGTCGCTCGTTGAAACAAAGGGCAATCGTCATATCCATACATTCATTAACATATTTGTCTATGTCGTCAAAAGTCAAGTGAATTTCATTATGAAATGCGTCTTTTCCACTTTCTAGCAAGTGAAGAACACAAAGAAGATATCCAAGCTTCAAGTGTTGTCAAGCCATCACCACCTCATTTCACATATCCAAGTGAATTTCATTATGAAATGCGTCTTTTCCACTTCCTAGCAAGTGAAGAACACAAAGAAGATATCCAAGCTTCAAGTGTTGTCGAGTCATCACCACCTCATTTCACATATCCACCTTTGGTCGTCAACCAACAAAACACCTTAAAATTCCATGATTCCCAATCATCCATTATCCTAACTTCAATCCTCAAGAACACACATTGTCACCAACATAACACCTCCAATGATGAATCCAATATAATTGGTACCACCCATGAGAATTCCTTCAAAAACTCCTTCGTAAAAGTCCACAGTATCATCCATCTTCCTTTGTCACATTTACATCTTTGATGTCTTCCATTCCGTCAGTCTATTTGACGATACCCTTTTAAGGATGCTTGTATACCGTTGAATTCCCTCCTCACTCATTGTAAGTGCAAACGTTCCTCTCATTATCTCCCCACACACATCTTCAACATAAGCCTAAATTGAACCACCAACTTCACACCACCCTTGCCAAACTTTGGCTCATAACATCCTTTCCCTTTTCTCCACTATTAGAGAGTCATCTTTATCCCATCTAGGAGCATATCATCCTCATCCCATATCACTTAGACACTAGACACATATCTTGGAGGAAGTTAGAAAACGGTGTCTTAATCAACTATTATATGTTAAGTTTCAATCCCTTTCATGCCATGCTTTAGAATAATCATATCTGAGTCATGCATGTCTCGCTATACATATCATCATTATTATGTGTACTTGTTTACTAACTTTGTTTTGTAGCATTACTTCATTGCTCGATTCTTTGGTAGCCAAAACTAGTTTCGAGCATACACCAAGGGGGAGCATTTGCAAGTGTCAAACTCGGATGCAAATCGTCGACGCATCTATATACTTTGTTGCTTGTAACTAACTCTTGATGTAGGTTAAGAAGGATGCAATGAGCTAGGGGGAGATCATGGATATACTAAAGTCAATAAGGATGCAATGAGCTAGGGGGATCTTGGAAGTAGTTGGGTACACGGTTCGGAGTGGATTAAACCATGGCGGTAGGAGCAAGGCTTCACTAGGATGACGCATGCTCAATTCATTTAATGATGGGGTATGGCATTTTCAAATACATTGGGGGATCATCTTACATTCTATATGCTCAAGATTGTCTTCTCAAGTTCATGCCAATCTTCTTCAACCTCAACATTGGCGAAACCTTTTTGCTTAGACAAAAGGGGGAGAGAGGAAGTGTAAACTAGTAACTTCTACACTTTACTATGAGTTACGGTTTACATACAATGTCTTCATGTTTTAATGATGACAAACGGGTAACTTGTAATACATAACGTAAAGTGCACAAGTTACTCGTTCACACATCAACGTCTCTCGACATCACTCTAGGTATGTACAAACACACTTTACCAACTTTGTTAAGTGATCAAAGAAAATATTTTTGTCCTTAAACCTTACATTTTATAAATATGACAAAACATTTTTTTACAAAAATAAACTAGATAAATTATTTTTGTATTTATAAAGAAATGTTTAATAAGAAAAATAAATTTGAAATTTGAGTTTCAAATTGTCCAAACGTCCTTATTTCCCGCCTAAATCAGATAATATTTCACCAGGTAACATTTTACCACAAAAGGACAAAAACATAGTCCTAGTAATGTAATTACTTCATTAGCATTATTATAGTTAATGTAAGCCTGTAAAAGGGGTAAATAATACATAGTCCTAGTAATCATTAAGAGTTTACTCGCCTGTAACTAAGACTCCATTGAGAGAGAATAGATTGTAGCACTCATCTTATACAGCTAAGTAAGTAAACGTGTAACAAGTTATCCTACTATCGGCCAGGCCTCTTATCTATATCTGTTTTCTATCTGTGTACGTGTGTGCCATTCGTTCCCTTGTTTTATTTAGTTAATTAGATTGTTTTATTTACTTAATCCACTCAATCGTGCCAGTCTCTCAGGCTGAAAACCCCCTTGTGTTAGATCAGGTTATTAGAACTAACTTAGGATTAAAATACTGATAGATATCTAAGGTGTTAACGTTCCACTCTTAGTGTTCGACAGTTTACTTACCAACTAGCTACATTGATCGAGTACACTGCTCGTCAGTGTGTGTTATAGGATAAGTCGGCTAAATAAATTTAAAACTTGATAGATATAATATATTCTATAACGATATACACACGCATCAGAGGGCACTTTAGGAACAATTATCCCCAGAACCGTGGTCAGCAAGTCGGAGGTGCTTGCGGTAGAGCATATGTAATGGGCAACTGGGAACCACAACAAGATCTAAATGTGGTTACTGGTACATTTTGCCTCAACAAGTGTCTTACAACAAGTGTCATGTTAAAGTCTTATTCGATTCTGGTGCCGATATTTATATCTACTGCAATTACATCCTTACTTGATATCCCACCAACCACTCTAAACACTGATTAAAGTATTGAGCTATCCAGTGGCAACTTAGTGAACACAAATACCGTAATCTAAAATTGTACTCTAAATTTCCATAATCATCTGTTCAATATTGACCTTATGCCCATTGAACTTGGTAGCTTTGATGTAGTCATTGGTATGGATTGGCTATCCAAACATCAGGAAAACATTATATGTCGCGTAAGGGTTGTTCATATTCCTCTTGACGGTGAAACTTCGGTTATCCGTAGCAACCGAAGTGGAACCCGATTTAACATCATATCTTGTATTTAGACCCTAAAGTACATCGAGAAAGGATGTCACACCTTTCTAGCACACGTGACCGAAAAGAAGTTTGAAGAGAGACGACTTGAAGATGTTCTTATTGCACGTGATTTCCCCAAAGTCTTTCCCGAAGACTTACTCGGACTTCCGCCAACTCAGCAAGTGTAATTTCAAATTGATTTAGTGCCAAGAGCGGAACCGATACCCCGAGCACCCTACAGACACTGGTAAAAAAAGTGCTATTGGTCATGCCAAAAATGTGTGACGATATGCATATAGTCACGCACGTTTTTTTCGTCATGTGTGACAAAAGGTCGCGCCACCGTAGGTGGCATATGGTCACATTGTTGAGTTCGTGACCATTGTAATTGAAAACGAATGACCAAAACCCGAATATGTGTGACAAATTATGCACAAGTTTTGTTGGATTAATCAGTATGTGTGACCGTAAACACTTTATAGTCACACGAATGTTTTTTGAGAGTAACTATTGTTCGTCCTTTGGTCACATAAATATATAATATATGTGACATTTGAGATGATTTATTCAAGTAAATGTGTATTTTGTGTGGCTATTTCCGTCCTATGGCCACATGCATATATAATAAATGTGACGCTTCTGATGATTTAGTCACACAACGGGTGTTGTTTTTTTGGAGTTAGTCACATTTAATTAAGCAAAAAGTGGCTAAAAGTGTTAATAAGTGTGACCATATGCTGTTTAAAATAAAGAAATGTGTATTTTGTGTGACTATTGTTCATCCAATGGCCACATGAATTTTTAGTTTGCGTGGCCTTTTGTAATATTTAGTCACACAAAGCATGTTTGTTTTTGGTATTTAGTCACACACAATTAAGCAAAAAGTGACCAAAAATGTTAATAAGTGTGACCATATGATGTTTAAGGCGAATAAATGTATATTTTGAGTGACTATTGATCATCCAATTGCCACATGAATTTTTTTGTGTGTAGCATTTTGTAATATTTAGTCACACAACGAATTAAGCAAATAGTGACCAAAATAAGTGTGATTATATGCATCTTTTAGTCACATTTAATAAATCAATATATATCAAAAGAAATTCAAATATATATCAAAACGAATTCAAATACAATAAAACTGGAATGTATAATACGTATCATATAAGCAATACTAACTATATGAACCAACAGTACTTACTTATAACTAACAGTTCTAACTAATACACTAGCAGTACTAACAATTGCAACTAACACACTAGCAGTTTCAACGAGGGCTTCATGTTCTTCGTCCAACCTTTTTAAAATTCTGCTCGTGGCATCCCTGATTTATGAAAGTAACTGGAGTTTTTTTTCTT
Source organism: Artemisia argyi (assembly GCA_030686995.1). Lineage (NCBI taxonomy): Eukaryota > Viridiplantae > Streptophyta > Magnoliopsida > Asterales > Asteraceae > Artemisia > Artemisia argyi. The sequence continues at coordinate 120,791,335 of CM060688.1, read as the reverse complement.
CTGAAAACAACAAAGTGAACAAGTTACCTCCTCACGTTCGATACATACAAACTTTGGAATTCACCTTCAAAAGTAGGTAAGTGCATGAAAAGATGACTTGCCTGTAGATCCAGAGTTGTAAGAGGCTGTAGCTGCTTATCTATTCGTTTAAAGACATGATAGAAAAGATCCCAGGCCTGAAAGAAGCACATTCAATTCATAAACATAGGGACCCAACCATGACTATGCTTACAGGCATGCATGTCATTATGAAAAGGACTTGCTAAACATGAAAACAATTGTATTTCATTAAATCAAAAGAACTTACTGATACTTATAAGCAGCAAAGCATACAATATTCAAGCCCAGCTTGATGCAAGTATCAAGTAACAAACATTTGTTGATACTTATAAGCAGGAAAAAAACAACTTAAATTTACCTCTGATGCTCTTTATTACGTTCAATAAACTCTTTGGCTATATCGCGTCCTTGATATGAAGCGAGTACAGGCCGAATATTAGTAGGCCTAATACGTGCAACATCTGTAGTCCAAATGTTGATTGTGAATTCCCATCAAGCTCATCAGCTATATCATCTAAAGCTTTAATACCCGAACAGTACATTGTTTTTAGCTTCTCTAAGGCAGCTCGAAGTTCTTCAGTAGCCTACACTCCCACAAAGTACATTATATATTCATTTTTTTTTCATGCCTTATTCAACAAATTCAATCACAGACATATTGTATAACACCACCCATCATCAGTTTTGCTAGCTTCACTTTCCTATCAATTTTTCAAAGAGAAAATCTTTTACAAAAAGATTCATCAAGGACCACTAATGTTATTAATAATAGCCACAAGAATGTTATACTCAATTTAGTCAAAGCTAAACTTACAACAACAACCCAGAGGTCAAGAGACTTTCTTTATATCCGCTACGAGTACCACTCTCCAAATCGAATACAGGTACTTTAGCTTTCCGACCTTGGGCATGTGCTTGGTTGATCATCCTCATTGCCATCATATGATCTGTAACACAAAAAAAGTATGAATGTTTCCCTTCTATAGTGCAACTAGATAACAGAAAAAAGCAGCAAGTTTTTGATCACCAATAAAAGAGATGGAAAATCTTTTTGACAAATAAGGAGCTAATAATGAATGATCAATCTAATAATGTTTATGATGATATGTCTGCTTGAACTGAAAACCAAAGAGAGAAAAAACAACCTATTCCAAGATCAAAAAGCCCATTTCACCAAGAATTGTAATGCCAGAATCTTTGGCTGCATCATGTAGCTTGCACATAGTATCATTGATGTAGCTAGCAGTGACAAGATGTTTTTTGAGCCGTGTCACGAAACAATACATGCACTTTACAAAACAAGAAACAATAATAAAGCCAAATTACAAATGATAAAGTGAAGTAACTTTAATAAAAGCCATAATCAATATGATCATGAGACTGCGATTCTACTCTTTGAATTTCTTAATCTATAAAGGATGAGTAACACTGTATGATAACCTCATATAAGGATGATGGCGCAAACTACAAGTTTCAAGACTTGAAGTGTGTACAATACCTCAATGCAGAGATTAGCTATGGTGCAATGAAAGCTTGGAGGCAGGAGACTGACAACAATATCCACCTGCATAATAGTACGTTGACTGTCAACAACGAGACGACAGCAAAAACAGGACGAGGAATTTCACTACTTTATGAGAAAGAGATATAAAATAACTAAAGCAAATTCCTAGCAAGTATCCAAAAGAAATTAATTGTATCCTATTGAAAACAAGCTAGTACATAACATTAGCCACTAACCCCTCTAGAATAATAAAACAAAGGTTCAAATTAGAGGTAATATGAAACTATGCACTAAAAAAGCCAATAATATCGAGGAAATAACTTTCTTGGAAAGGCTAAGAATGTAAATATATCAAAGTCATGTAACTAAAACAATAGCAAACAAGTCTTCTGTTAGAACCACGCATATGTCTAAACAAGAAATCAATTATGATCCACATAGAAACCATATAACCAACCTGATAATAAATAGCCCCCAGGCGAAGAAGATTATTTGTTCGGGATGGGTTCCTATCATAAACAGCATGGCTATGATCTAATGCCAGTCTAAAGTCTCCAGACTTGTAATTTTGATGAGCAAGGGACATGAGCATATCTTCATCTGCTGTAACAAGTAATCAAGATCTTAACCCCCCCAATCGACACCCCTTAAATCACCCAATCCATTTTCATCTGCTCTAACAAACCATTTTCAGCTAATCAACCCCCCAATCCACACCCCTTAAATCACACCCACAATGCCCGGAAGATGATAATTAGACCATTCCATCCACTTCTAATGAGAAAGTAGATTTCTCTAGCTTAGAAATATTTTCAGAAATAAGAACTGCAATCCAAATCAAATAACATCTTGTTAAGATTACTCTTTTAATCCTGGTGAAGGTCTTGTAGGTCCAATCATGACCCGTGACAAGCGAATTTTAAAAGTCAACAGATATACATCTTGTTAAAATTGCAACAGATATACAGATTTGGGTCTCATGAACCCTAATTTCAAAAGTCAACCAAACACGAAAGTGACTCGTAAACACCACGAATTGATGATTACATTGAACATATAACTCATTAAAGTACCTGATTCATGGAAATGTAGACCTGAAATCAGGAGTGGAACTGGCTAATTGCAAGGGTCTGTGGTTGATAAAGATGAAATTGACTTGTGGTGAGAGGTGACTAGCAAAGGAAAACCAATGGTTTGTGGTTGGCGGCAGAGAAGAGAGAAAGAGGATGAGATAAGTGTGGGTTATGTGACCAGGATAACTATTAGATAAGTATTGGAGGGACAATGAAATGTAAATTTGATTTTGGGGAAAAAGGTGGGTGGGAGTAGTGAAAATATGTGAGGGAGATATCAAAGTTTGAGAAATATTATAAAACATTTGAACTATAAAAGTAAAAGTGTAACCATATATAATAGTTGGTCACACTGTTAAAGTGTGTGACATATATTTGTCACTTTTAAATGCATATTGTGACTAATGTTTCAAACTTACTTTTCAGTTGTCACACATTTCATTCATTTGTGGCTAAATTTTCAACAAAAAACTAGCAATCACATTTAAATAATATGTGACAAACTTGAGTATATGATTTAACCACATACACAATTACTTCATGTGACCATATATGGATTTTGGTCACACTGTTCAATTGTGTGACATATATTTGTCACATATTTATATATATAGTGTGACTAATATTTCAAACTTGTTTGTATCCGTCACACGTCCTAAATTAAAAGTGACTAATATTTACCAGTTACCCTCTAGTCACATATATACACAAATGTGTGACATATGTGGAAAACTAGAATGGGGGTTGAATAGTTTTCCGTCTTTTTAGTTTTATGAAAACTTAGTTGTTTAAAAGTCTTGTTTACTCTTAAAACTTTGATTCGATCTTATGTGAATTCAAGTCTTGAACAATATGAACAACTATATCTAAGTATGAGCAATAATAATAATGCAAACTAAGTATGTGAAATCAACACATGCATAATATAAACAATTATAGCTATATACGAGAGATAAGTAAGTAAACGTTTATTTTATAATCCTTAGTTATATTTTGTATGAAAATTATACTTGATCGAAATGATCAATTAAATATATGTTACCTTTTTGGTTTGATTGTAAAAACTTTGTTTTGTGAATGAAACTTTTGTTTGATCTTTAAGTAAAATCAATACTAGCACTATATGAGCAACTATACATATACGTCTACGTCTACAAAAGTAATAACGATATAAGCAAGATAATAAGTAAGATATGGAAAGATCTAACCGCGAGACAAAAGATTTATAGTGGTTCGGCTACAAGGACACCTTCCTTGCCCTACTCCACTCCTCGAGTCACCTACTCGAGAGTTTTCTTCACTATGTCACAAGCTCCTTTATAGTGGAGAAAACCTTACACACCAATATACACACCACAACTTCGTCACAACTTATTCACACCTTCTACACAACTTCTTCACGACTTGGCACACCTTCTCCACAACTTGTACACACCACTACTACTTCACAACTTCACACTACTCCACTACTTCTTCTTCACACCACTACTTATATCTCACTACTTCTATTCACAACTTCTACTCCTAGATCTATCTAGTTACACTACTATCACACCTTTACAATGAATGTACACAACAACTAGACTATATACACAAATCTACAATACTTCACAACTTGATGTTGAAGGAGTATTTGATGAGTGCTCAAACACTCATCATTTTTGGTTAAATCTGAACTGCAAAACATACAAAAACACTCAGAAATGCATCAAAATACTAAAAATATTTCAAAATTGTGTTTTATATGTTTTAGATGCAAAATGAGTAAAAACAGATGAAAAATGAGTCAAGTTTGCATAATTGGCAGTTTCAGTCCCCCAACTTTCAACATTTAACAAAATCAGTCCCTGAGCATTAATTTCGAAAGAAAAGTCAATCCAAGTCATTTACAAATGAAAATTTATCAAAAAGGTTCCTGGGTTAAAAGTTTTGAAAATTTACATATTTGGTCCCTGCACTTTCAATTTTGGCAATTTTGGTCCCCGGATAGTTTCATTTTGGAAAATAAACTTCAAAAGTCCTTTGGGAATTGAATATATTGCATGTTTAGCCCTTGTGATTAACTTTGGTAGGTTGGCAAGTTTGGTCCTCACAAAAATCAGAATTTACAAAATGGTCCTTGAACTTGCTTAATGTACTTAACCAAATGGACCTTTATATCTTACACTACCCAAGCCCAATCCTCCCAAAAGCCCAAAACCCTTTTTATTAATAAAACCTGAGGGTCAACCAAGGTCAACCCTCCCCTTCCCACTTTTTGCCGCCATAACCAAAACACCACACCCTACCCCTACCTCTGCCATCTCCAACATCCATGTCCCCCCTCCACTCTCCAACCTGCCTATCAGCCTCCCTACTCCACCACCTCCATAAGTCAACCCCAACATCCCCAACACACTTGTCCCCAAACCCACGACCTTCAATTGGGCGCCAATATGAATTAAGAGCTGAGGTTCATCCAAAGTAGATTCAACGGCTGGGATTTGTGCACAAGAGACACAAGAAGAGTATCCAAGGCTTCTGCACTGAAAAAGAAAGTAGAAGAAATCAGGAGACCTCTTATTTATTTTTAGTATAAATAGCTCATGTTTTGTAGCCTTCAGAGGCAGTAGGATTTAGTAGTTAATTTAGGTTTTAGTAATTTTATGTTTAGTTTTTAAGTTTTCCCTACTGTACTCTTTTACTATATATCAATGCAATTTAAGTTTTATAATTAATTTTCAAACTGCTTCTTTAATTCTGCTTATTTAAATTGCTTGTTTTATGTTAGTCATTGCTTATTAGGTTTATTGTATGCCATTTGAGATCTAATATGCTTAGTTGAGTGTTTAGAAGTTATAGCTTTAGTTTTCTACTCTTGGCTGCATATTTTAGCTTATATTAGTTTTGTCTAAACTGCTTATCTATTTCCTGCTTATTACTATTGCCCCTTTTCTGATTCATTTTAGGCTTGTTAGTGTATAAGTAGTCTAGTGTATGTAATGCTTTCAATATGGTGGCCTAAGAATCTGTTTCTAAGTGCATAACTTCAACAGACCACCCCTTGAAGGGAGTGTTTGGAACAAGCTGTAACTCCATCTTGTTGTTGTTAGAATTGCTTTAGTTTACTTGGTTCAAGGTTTTTAGGTATAAGACAGTCCTAATTGACCATTTACTTGGTCTTAGTTGGTGAAAAGAGTCAAAAACCAAATGCAATTTACCCACAGTCCAACTGTGTGAAAACTGTTAGTCCAAACCTAGTGAATCAATTACAAACTAGATTAGATTGGTGAAATAGGTCTCAATTACCCTTAACAAACATCCACTAATCCAATTGAGTCAGTGGAAAGTCACAAAAGTCAAATTTCTAAAAATTTCTAAAAAGTTAAAACTTGCATACGCAAAAATGGGACAGATTTCAATTTAGTCCCTAGGGTTCATTTTTGGGTAAAATTGCAAGGTTTTTATGGTTTTGTGATCCTTGGCAGCTGGTTTTCTTAAATCAAAAAGAAGTTTTCAGTTTAAAGTACTTTTGCTCACCTATATTTGAGTCCAAAGTGGACTGTTTGGCAGAACACTCCCCTGCTTCCTCAGTTTTTAAGAAATTTAGATAGCTTGTAGATTGCTCATTAATTAGTGTTAGGGTTGGATCTTGGTAGGTTTGGGTAGCCACCTAGGTAGTCTTTAGGAATTAGGAAGTGGTTGGCTAGTTTTTGCTTATCTTCTACTTATTTAGAAGCCATCTTTTGACTTGTTTGAGATTGCATGCTGTTAGTTTTAGCTTATGCTGAGCTGGAGTGATTAACTTTAAATCTGTTGTTATTCTTTCTTGTTGTTGATTTTCTGTAGTTATTATTGTTGTTGTTTGTATGCTTGCATCAGCTTTTGTAAGCTTGTGGCTTATTTGAGCTCAATTGCTTATTTGAGATTATTGATGCTCATGTTCTTGTAAGCTGAGCTTGTTGATTCTGTCCCATTCTTATTTGATTTTGTTGTTATTATTACTTGTTGCTGCTACTTTGTTTGTTAAAGCTTTTGTGATTTCTCGGCTTATATGGTTTGGCTTATTTGAGTTGCTTGTTGGCTGCCATATCTCAAAAGCTCTCTTAAAACATTAAAACTCATAACTGTTGAACCTTTTGAGCTTCTTAACTTATTCTAGCTGATACAATTGTTAATTTAAGCTTGCTTAGTTGTTTTGAGGATTATTTGAGCTTATGCACTGAATTCCAGCTGATCCATGTTTCTTTTGAGGCTATGAGTTTTTGAGCTTGACTGTATGCTCATTCACATCAGTGCACTGAGCCTACTTCATGGGTTTCTAAAATGTTCATTACTTAAGCTCACCCCGAGCTTAGTGGCTTTTTGGGTAGCTAACATAGCTGGCTAGTGGATTCCAGGCTTATATTGGGTCTGGGAGCTTTTGCTCTAGCTTATTTTGGCCTCCAATTCAGCCCAGTGGACTGCAGTTGCAGGCATTAGGGTCTGTTTGTCCATAGGGTTTGGATGTGCTTATTTATGCCCTTTAGCTTGTGTTTCAGCTTAGGATTGCTTATTAGGTTATTTCTAGCTTATCTTTGTTGTCCTATTAGATCTAGAAAGCTTATTTGTGCCTGAGATATGGGTGTCTCAGCTTATGGAGCACATCAGCCAAGCTTGTTGTTTTTGATTATGCAGTAATATAAGCTATACCTGCTTATTTGCTTTTTTCTAAGTCTATTTGCATTTGTATCAGTAGTGGTTAGTTTAATTTTAGCCTTAGGAATAGCCATTAGCTTATGACGTTGCTTTTCAAGCTTCAAGCTACTTTTTTGTTGATTATTTTGCAACCTGTCAACAAATAAGCTCCCACTGAGCTTATTTGTAACTTTTGGAAAAGATATTTTTGTAAAGTTTTGTTATAATTTTTTGGAGTTCAATTTAGTAAAAGAAAATTGAAAAAAAAAAGATATAACAAAAAGTGCAAGAGGTGGGATTCGAACCCTGGACCTCCTGCACCCTCAAGCCTCACACACAACACACCACAACCAACTGCCCTAGGGTCTTTAATCATTCATTTCTTTCTTTCCTTTTTATTTAAATACAATTTGTTCTATTAAGCTTATATAAGCTTTTCTGCTTATTTTCCAGCTTATTTATAAGCTTTTGTCCACTTTTTTATTTTTCTTAGCTTAATGTTATTATAAAGTAATTTAAAAAAAAGTTTCGTAATTTTCATGATTAGTTTAATACTTTTAATAATTAATTTTAGTTTAATTAGTATTTTATTAATAATAAATAATTAAAAAGTCAAAAAAATAAATTTCTTTTTTCTAAAATTTTCTTTTATCATTAGCTTCATTAAAATATAAATTTCACATTTTATTTTGCGCACTCGCGTTTTATTTAAATAACTTTTACGTTTTTAAATTTAGGTTACGTTATTAAAAGTAGTTTGTAATATAAGAAAAACCAAAACATAAAAAAGTGATAGCTTCTATTTAAGCCCTTTTGTCTTATTTTTCTGTTTATTTATAAGCAAACTTTGATTTTAAATTTTCAGATTACGTTTTAGGTTAAATAGGTTTCACGTTATTGTTAATATAGTTTGTTTAAATCGTTCTCATTCGTATTTTCTTAGCGTAATCATTCAAAACCCTTATTACCCCTTTCCCGTCCAAATTCACCCGATCACAAACCCGTTTTGATTACCATCACACCTCGTCGGGACATAACGACCCGGGGAAACCCCTATACTTCCACGGAGATTTGGTCTGAGACGTTTGACTTAGTTGACCATTCACCTGGTCAATTTAGGTTGACTGTTCAGAATCAATCAAATTTTTGGCGCCGCTGCCGGGGAGGTCGTGCGCATTATTCTAAAACGGTTTTCAGATTAGTGATTTTGGAATTCACTTCTTTGTAAATTTACCATCCTTGTGTATATTTTCATAAAAACGGTTCCCGAAAACATTTTAAAATCAGTTTTCAACGAACACAAAAAACCCAAAAAGATTTTCTTTCTTATTTGTACAAAATGTTTTCCAAAAACTCCAAAAATATTCACCTTTACCCTCTCACATCTTTGATTCTTCATTCCTTACCCTCCCAAACCTTTTGATTCTTTCTATGTCTCATCCACACCTTCTAATTTGTGAATGGTGCGGTAGTCTTCATAATGGTGGTAATTGCCCCGGTTGTGGCATGGTAGAGTCAGGAAACGGGTCTGTCTATAACCAGGATCCCTATTCCTACCATGACACCACTGATTCATTCCATCAGCTACCACCATGAGACTCAACAGTTTTACTGTTGTGAGTACTGTGGTGGTTCACACTACAGTTCTGATTGTCAATCGGGAAACACGCTTGTCTATGAGCAGTTTCCTGATAACAATTGATGAAGCAAAAAATGAACCACTTTTAGGGGGTCATTTAAGCCCGGAATTGAATTTATTTGATCAAATATTGCCCTAAATCGTTCCTTTTATGATTTTAGGTACTTTGGGAGTGAAATCTGGAAAAGGAAGCAATTCAGACGTTTTTGGAGCATAAAAGTGAAGAAAACGCCAAAGTCTTAATTTTCCTTGCTGGGAACAGTAGGTGACGGCGTCAAGAAGGAATTTCTGACGGCCTAGAAATGCATAACACATGACGGCGTCAAAAGTAGATCAAGGCAGTCCGAGAAATATTTTGGCGGCGAGGTGACAGCGTCACAAGATTTGTCTTGACACCGTCAGACCCTATTTCCTATATATATTTTTCTAATTTTCACACATTAAAGAGAGAAGTTTTGGAGAAACCCTAAGTACGAACTTGGTGCAAATTTTACAGGTTTTTCAAGGGTTCTAAGCCCTTGATACCTTTCATGTGTAATTGAGATAAGTATTCTTTTAATTCAATCAATATGTCTATGTGTTGGTTGTCTATATCTTGTTCTTGTCTTAATTCCATCATGTTAGGCTAGATCTATCTTGTGTTTGCTTGGATCTAATGAAACCTAGATGTTAATTATGTGTTGATTACTTGTTTATAATTGTATTGGATGAATGAATTTGATGTTAGGCTTAAGAAAACTAGCAGATCTCCAAATGGTAACATGCTTGAACGTCTTAGGAAACATGAACTGATGTGCACTAGGTTTTTATTGGTTGTATTTAATGCACGAGCCACTGTTTATAATCCCTATGGTTGTGCTGGGCATGGCATAGGAGGAGATAAGAGCTCATAGGATTGGGGAGTTAAGTGCGCCACCCCATGAATGGTATTAAGGAATACAATCCGTCATCCACGCAACTATAACAAGTAATTAACGTGTAAAAGATGTCTAGGGAGTAGTGAAATCTAAGTAAACACATCTTCTCCACTTATTGCTCACAACCTTAGTATAATTTAGTTTATTTTCATTTTTAGTATTTTATTTTGATTGCATCTTTAGTATTGGGTTAGTTGACTAGCAACTAATTCCGCCCAAATCCTTCAAACCCGAGATTTTTACTTGCTTTCTAAAAAAAATAAAAAAAAAATACAAAAAGAATCATCCCTCACCTTTAGAACTAGTATTTAGGTTTTCTAATCCTAGCGACACTATTCCTAGCTGAACGATCAATCCCCCGGTATTTGTCACTATACTATACTACAACGATCAGGTACACTGCCTGGTGGGGGTTGTAAGCTTCTCAAGATCCCTTGAGAGGTAAAGCCTGGTGCGATCCCTACGTATCATGTTTTTGGCGCCGCAGCCCGGGGAATAGTTATTGTCTAGGTTAGAATCTCTTTTTATTAGGTCTACTTGCTAGATTCCTTTCTAGTGAGATTTTATTTTTATTTTTAGGTTTTCTTTAGTCTATCTTATTTCTTTGTGTCTTTGTTCGTAACTCTTCACCACCTGCCATCATGGCAAACGACGAATCCTTTAACCTTAGGATCACTAGGAGTCGTAGTTCCACTAGAAACCTTGTCTTGCCTTATGCGGAACCCGAAAGAGAAATGCATAGATTGAGACAATATCACTCAACTTCTAAACCATCTAGCGTTGCCATCGATTTTGATGCACCCCTTTCTGAAGAAAGTTCAGAAAATCATGTCACAACCCCTATCTCCCAACCCAACGACGAGATAAGTACCCCCGCAACTCCCATTCCTAAGCGCCTTAAGGACTACTCCTCCCCAACCTCTCGTGGCTTCTCAAACGCCATTGTCTACCCAAACGAACGCACCAATGAGGTCTTGCATGCAAACGATATTTGGCTTGTCCAAAGTGTGTGTAAGTTTTGCGGATTAGATGAGGAAGATCCAATCCAACACATTAAAGACTTCCTGAAAATAGTTGACACCCTCCATACGGATGGGGCTACTAGAGACACGTCCCGATTGCGATTCTTTCCTTTCACCCTATATGAAAAAGCCCAAGAATGGTATGATAAACTCCCTTCTGAATCTATTTTCACATGGGAGCAACTCATATCCAAGTTCTATGAGAAGTTCTTTCCACCTGGAAAAACCTCAGCGTTTAGAGATAGGATCCTCCGTTTCCGAAAAGGGAAGGACGAACCCTTCCATAAATCGTGGATTAGATTCAAAGATTTAATAAGACAAGTTCCCCATCATGGCATTGAGCTTTGGCTCTTGGTCCAAATCTTCTACGATAATATCTCCTCTAACGATCGAAACAGAATTAACCAATCTAGAAAAGGGAGATTGGCCAATCTTAATGCCGAAGAAGGATGGGATAGGATTGAAGAATAAGCTCAAGACCAGGATGACACTTGGGATGAACCTGAGTCGACTGTCAGCATTTCTGAAATCACCTCAGATCGGTTGAGAAAAATTCACAAAAGAGTGGAATACCTAGCTGGATCGCAAATACCTAAACAACTGTCGAATCCTTACTTAATCTGTGATTACTGTGGGGGCCCACATGAGGTAGAAGAATGCGGAGGAGCAGCCACAACTGAACATGCATGCTTGTCAGGAGGGGACATTTATGCTGATCCCTCCCTTTTGCCTTTTTACCAAAATGACGATTACACACTCTGGGGAAATCTAGTAAAGAGAAAAGAAGGAGAGGAAGGCCCTGAATTCGAAATCAGGAGCACTTTTGAAGATGACCTTGGTCACTTCACTCAAGAAAAAGGCTTGCAAATGAAAGGTCTTAATGAGCTTCTCGACGAGCAGTAGGATGACATTGGAGAATTTTTCAACAAGCTTAACTCAGCCCTAGATAATCTTGAAATGCCATCAGTAAGCAAAAAAGACCCCATGCTCGTGATAACCACTCGAGCTGGAACAACAACCAAGGACCCACCTTACCCAAGCTCGTCCCCCATCGCCCCCGATCCAAACAAACCTGGCGAAGAGGAGGAGGATGTCGGCGGCAAGACCCCCGACCAACCGTCCTTGACGACCCCTTCCCCATCAACCCTACCTAACCAACCTGTGAGAATCCCGTTTCCATCCCGATTAAGGAACCAGAAAACTGAGAATGATAACAAGAGATTCTTGTCATACCTAAAAGACTCGGTTGTCACCATACCCCTCCTTGATGCTTGCTATCACATGCCAAAGTATAGCGCATACTTTAAAAAACTACTTGCTAACCGGAAGAAACTCGAGGGTCTTGTGACCCTGGGGGGAGAATGCTCAGTGATGACCCATCGAGGGCTACCAAAAAAAGGTAGACGATCCGGGCAGCTTCACCCTGCCTTGCTCCATAGGATCTCTATCAATCAAGAATGCTCTTGCCGATTTGGGAGCGAGTATCAATCTCATGCCTCACTCTATGTTCCTTAAACTAGGATACTCTGGATTAAAGTCTACCCGTATGAACATCCAACTAGCCGATAGATCGGTCAAGTACCCCGTAGGGATATGCGAGAATGTGCTAGTCAAAGTTGGGAAATTCAAATTCCCGGTCGACTTCGTAATCCTGGATATGGAAGAGGATGACTTGGTACCCATCATCTTAGGGAGACCATTTCTAGCTACCGCTCGTGCAGTCATTGATGTTTATGACGACAAACTAACCTTACGAGTGGGAACCGATAGCACAACCTTCGACATTAAGGATTCTATGGACCTCTCCCTCGAAGCAGCCAACCGGCTCTATTTTATCGGGGAAGTCGATGAACTCACAGATGTCATTGATAGTTGTGTCGATGAACAGATCGATGAAGGCTGGCTACGGGACGAGAGTTTTCTGCCTTTGCTAGAGGTAGAAAAGATGGAGGATGTTGGTGCAGTCTCCTTCTACCCCAGACAAGAGGCAACGGAGCATCTCGAGCTCCGAAAGCCCGAAAGCAAGCTCAAACCTTCTATTATCGAACCTCCTGAGTTAGATCTTAAAGAGCTTCCTAACCATTTGGAGTATGCCTTCCTTCAGGGAGAGGACCAACTGCCGGTAATCATAAACTATTCCTTGGAACTTGAACAAAAAGGTAAACTCTTAGAGGTCCTAAAGAAATACAAAGGGGTGCTCGCATGGAGTGTGGCCGACATTAAGGGGATTGACTCAACTTTTTGCACACATAAGATTCTCATGGAAGAAGATTATAAACCTACCATGCAACCCCAGAGGCGGGTGAACCCTAACATTAAGGAAGTAGTAAAGAAAGAAGTTATCAAACTTCTGGATGCAGGATTGATTTACCCGATCTCGGATAACCCATGGGTCAGTCCTGTGCAGGTTGTACCTAAGAAGGGTGGAATGACTGTAGTTAAGAATGACAAGGGTGAGATGGTGCCCCAGAGAACGGTCACTGGATGGCAGGTATGCATTGACTATCGAAAGCTCAATGATGCCATGAGGAAAGATCACTTTCCCTTGCTATTCATTGATCAGATGTTAGAGAGATTGTCTGGACACGAGTACTATTGCTTCTTGGATGGATTCTCTGGGTATTTTCAAATTCCCATAGCACCTGAGGACCAAGAAAAGACCACGTTTACTTGCCCTTATGGAACATTTGCCTACAAAAGGATGCCTTTTTGGCTATGTAATGCCCCCGTCACTTTCCAGCGATGCATGACCGCAATCTTTCACGAACTCATGGAAGACAGCATGGAAGTGTTCATGGATGACTTTTCGGTCTTCGGGAAATCCTTCGACCGCTGTCTTGCTAATCTAGAAAAGATGCTTAAGCGGTGTGAGGAAACCAACTTGGTGCTAAACTGGGAAAAGTGTCATTTCATGGTAAAAGAAGGGATTGTGTTAGGGCATAAGATCTCAGGGAACGGAATAGAGGTGGACCAAGCTAAAGTTGAAGCTATATCTAAGTTACCATACCCCACGACTGTTAAAGCAATACGCAGCTTCTTGGGGCATGCCGGGTTTTATCGGAGATTCATCAAAGACTTCTTCAAAATTGCTCGGCCAATGACTCAACTACTTGTGAAGGATGCTCCATTCGATTTTTCCCAAGAATTCAAGGATGCATTCGATCTCCTAAAAAAGGAACTCACACAAGCTCCAATCATGATCACACCCAACTGGGAGTTACCATTTGAAATCATGTGTGACGCTAGCGACTTCGCTGTCGGGGCTGTATTAAGCCAACGGCGTGACAAGCTTTTCCAACCTATTTACTACGCTAGCAAAACCATGAATCCCGCTCAAGAGAATTACTCCACCACCGAGAAAGAATTATTAGCCGTAGTGTTTGCGTTCGACAAATTCCGACAATATCTTGTCCTTTCAAAGACAGTCGTCTTCACTGATCACTCGGCTCTTCGATATCTTTTTGCGAAGCAGGATGCTAAGCCATGACTAATTCGGTGGATCTTGTTGCTACAAGAATACGATGTTGAGATTCGTGATAAGAGGGGGCAGAAAATCTGGCCGCAGATCATCTATCTCGTCTCGAAAACCCCTTGGATATGCACGATAGAAGTGAGATTAGGGATTCATTTCCTGACGAACAACTCATGTTAATGATTGATTCGGAGCCGTGGTACGCCGATTTTGCTAATTACCTCGCAAGTAGACTTGTTCCAGAACACCTGACTAGGTACGAAAGGAAAAGGTTCTTTTCTCAGCTAAAATACTACTTTTGGGATGAACCATTTTTATTCCGAAGGTGTCCTGACCAAATTATAAGACGCTGTGTTTCGGAAAGTGAGGCAGTGAAGATTATGAGGGAATGTCACTCTGGTCCCTCTGGCGGGCATCATGGAATAAACATTACCGCCCGAAAGATTTTTGATGCGGGATTCTATTGGCCCACAATTTTCCGTGATGTAAAAGAAATGGTGCAGGCATGCGATGCATGTCAACGGGCCGAGAACATATCACATAGGGATGAAGCACCTCAGAACTTTATACAAGTATGTGAGGTCTTCGATGTTTGGGGGATTGACTTCATGGGACCCTTTCCATCTTCAGGGGGAACGAATACATATTAGTCGCCATTGACTATGTTTCAAAATGGGTTGAGGCACAAGCCCTTAGAACCAATGACGCCAGAGTAGTTATTCATTTCCTGAAAAAGCTTTTCGCAAGATTCGGGATTCCTAAAGCTCTCATCAGTGATAGGGGGACCCATTTTTGCAATGCACAAATGGAAAAGGTCATGAAGAGGTATGGAGTATCCCATCGGTTCTCCACCGCCTATCATCCGCAAACCAATGGCCAAGTCAAAAACACCAATAGGGCTATTAAAAGAATACTTGAAAAGACGGTTAGTCAAAATAGAAAAGACTGGTCATTTAAACTCGATGAAGCCTTATGGGCATTCCGAACCGCCTACAAAACACCTATTGGAACGACCCCGTTTCGCATGGTGTATGGTAAGGCATGTCACTTACCAGTGGAATTAGAACATAAGGCTTATTGGGCGCTTAAGACATGTAACTTAGATTACATAATTGCTGGAACTAATAGGTTCTTGCAATTACACGAGCTTGATGAGCTTAGGTTAGAAGCCTACGAATCTTCCATCACATATAAAGAGAGAGCAAAAAGATGGCATGACCAGAGAATTAAGAAACCTAAAGAATTTTCAGAGGGAGACAAAGTCCTATTGTACAATTCTCGGTTGAGATTATTTCCGGGAAAACTTAAGTCTAGATGGTATGGACCGTTTACGGTGAAGAATTCCTCTAAAACTGGAGCCGTGGTGTTATTAGACGATGAAGGATTTACAGGTTATGTATGACAAGAAGATGATTTATATTCTGGAAGGGAAGCTTTGATTGTTCATTTTCTTGGAGGAAGATTTAACCTGGCCACCTTATTATCCATACTGAGCGAATCAGGGGAGTATTTGATTTCATTCTTTTTACTTATTTCACTTTTACATTCTTTACTTGAACATTGGGGACAATGTTCATCTTAAGTGTAAGGGGAGGGTAAAAAGATGATACCTTACATATGCACTTTCGCTTGAGTTTGTTTTGTTTGATGGTAGATGTGTAATAAAACTATGAGAAATACTTGTTAGTGCAATTTTAGCGCCAAATTTAAAATTTTTTACAACATTTAGGAGTGAAACTTTAGCCATAGCAAGCGTCTCATAGATAGGAGATTGTATGACTAGCACATAACCGTATATTCAGAAAAATTTTCTACCCAAATATGTGAGGTTCGCCTTTAGATTTGATAGGAAAAGCATTTATTATTAGTGCTTATGAGTGTACCGGTAGCATTTAGATTCTAGAACTTGCATTAGTGATGCATCCCGAGACCGCTAGCGAGACTACATTCGTGTGGTAGGATTTACTACATGATAAGAGGCATTAGGATCACCCTTGTGTTAAACCCGTATCATAATTACTTGACCATTTAAGTCATATTACTTGGCTAGTTAAGTCAACTAATTTTTCCCACACCATTAGCGTTGTACTCATTTTTAGTACACGAAACCCCTAGTACACCCCTCCGAACCTATCTTTTCGTTTCTAACATTAAGCATTTTACTTAAAGGAAGAATTTGTTACAGTCCACTTAAATGTACACCCAAATCGCCTTAGCCTTCCGTGTATGCGCTCATCTTTAGTGCATTATTGTTATTTGTTAAACCCTAAGTTAACTATCTAATTGATTACATGGTTGCTAAGTCGAGTCATATCCTTGTACATATTGTTTTGGGATGATTGGGACTCATGGGTAAAGTACTTATTTATGGAGTAATGGGGAAGAACATCATTTATTACCCCCATATGTACGTTAATCTTAAAAGTACTCCAAGTGTTTTGATTTTCTTAATTCGAGTCATTAGATTAGTTTATTGTAAAGTATGTAAAAATTCAAGTGTAAGGGGAACGTTTATTCCCTATGATGTATTATTTTGGATGGTAGGGTAAGAGTGTATGCAAAAAAAAATAAAATAAAAAAATTCCGAAATATCAAGAAAAAAAAAGCAAAAAAAATAGAAAAAGAAAAAGAGAAAAAACATACGGACTACCATCCCTTTTTATTCTATGTTAATTTTATGTTTTTGTTATTTTTCATTTATTAGCTTAAGTCGAGTCTAGTCTTGGCTTAGCAACACCATATTATACATGTAATTAACCAAGATTGTTAACTCGCCACCAGTAAAACTTCCTTTATCCAACAAAACCGTGTATTTCATATCCCTACACCTAACGTTACAACCCTTTAAAAGACCTCTTTGATAGTTTATCCTAGGTGCTTACGCCATGTGGTGGAGGTTTGATCCTTTCCCAAGCCTATGGTAATCTATTTTGCTATGACAGGTAGTAAGAGATATCTTCCGTTTCCATATTGTAATTTATACTTTATTACACCCGAGAGATGTGAGTATCTAAACACTATTTGTGAGGTGCTTGTGTATGACCTCCGTGCTTGTCTATTGGTCTTTAGTGGAACGATTATTTATTGTAATTACTTTTATATTAGTGTTAAATGACCCCTAACTTGTATTTTGAGTAGAATAAAAGCGCATTTGCTTGAGGACAAGCAAATCTCAAGTGTAAGGGTATATGATGAGGCGAAAAATGAACCACTTTTAGGGGGTCATTTAAGCCCGGAATTGAATTTATTTGATCAAATATTGCCCTAAATCGTTCCTTTTGTGATTTTAGGTACTTTGGGAGTGAAATCTGGAAAATGAAGCAATTCGGACGTTTTTGGAGCATAAAAGTGAAGAAAACGCCAAAGTCTTAATTTTCCTTGCTGGGAACAGTAGGTGACGGCGTCAAGAAGGAATTTCTGACGGCGTCAAGAGTAATTCCCATGACGACCTAGTACAGATTTGACGGCGTCACGAAGTAGGGCGTAAAGAGTAAAATTCATGACGGCCTGGAAATGCATAACACATGACGGCGTCAAAAGTAGATCAAGGCAGTCCGAGAAATATTTTGGCGGCGAGGTGACGGCGTCACAAGATTTGTCTTGACGCCGTCAGACGCTATTTCCTATATATATTTTTCTAATTTTCACACATTAAAGAGAGAAGTTTTGGAGAAACCCTAAGTACGAACTTGGTGCAAATTTTACAGGTTTTTCAAGGGTTCTAAGCCCTTGATACCTTTCATGTGTAATTGAGATAAGTATTCTTTTAATTCAATCAATATGTCTATGTGTTGGTTGTCTATATCTTGTTCTTGTCTTAATTCCATCATGTTAGGCTAGATCTATCTTGTGTTTGCTTGGATCTAATGAAACCTAGATGTTAATTATGTGTTGATTACTTGTTTATAATTGTATTGGATGAATGAATTTGATGTTAGGCTTAAGAAAACTGGCAGATCTCCAAATGGTAACATGCTTGAACGTCTTAGGAAACATGAACTGATGTGCACTAGGTTTTTATTGGTTGTATTTAATGCATGAGCCACTGTTTATAATCCCTATGGTTGTGCTGGGCATGGCATAGGAGGAGATAAGAGCTCATAGGATTGGGGAGTTAAGTGCGCCACCCCATGAATGGTATTAAGGAATACAATCCGTCATCCACGCAACTATAACAAGTAATTAACGTGTAAAAGATGTCTAGGGAGTAGTGAAATCTAAGTAAACACATCTTCTCCACTTATTGCTCACAACCTTAGTATAATTTAGTTTATTTTCATTTTTAGTATTTTATTTTGATTGCATCTTTAGTATTGGGTTAGTTGACTAGCAACTAATTCTGCCCAAATCCTTCAAACCCGAGATTTTTACTTGCTTTCTAAAAAAAATTAAAAAAAAAAATACAAAAAGAATCATCCCTAACCTTTAGAACTAGTATTTAGGTTTTCTAATCCTAGCGACATTATTCCTAGCTGAACGATCAATCCCCCGGTACTTGTCACTATACTATACTACAACGATCAGGTACACTGCCTGGTGGGGGTTGTAAGCTTCTCAAGATCCCTTGAGAGGTAAAGCCTGGTGCGATCCCTACGTATCAACAATTATGACTCTAGCACATACGACCCACAGCCACATCAGTTTTACTGTTGTGATTACTGTGGAGGTCCACACTTCAGTTCGGATTGTCAAACAAGGAATCCATTTCCTTGTAACAATTACGACTACTCATTTTTAGACCTACCTCCACAGTACCAAATGATCCAAGCAACTCCTCATAATACTGAGCAAGACCTTTTACTAGAGGCTCTTGATATATTGAAAGAACTTAAGGAGGAGTTGGTTACTACATCGTTTCAAAACTCTCGTGAGAAATCTATGGCAGAATTACTTGCTGAAGAACGAGATGCTAGAAACGAATTGAGCATGGAAGAATTGCTAGTCTTAGAACAAGCAGCTAAAACACGTGCCATATTTCGCAATGCTGCTCTTCTCGACGATGATGATGATGAAGTTACCCTTGATATTTCTCAATTTTGTAAGGGTTCATCAAATTCATCAGTTGTGATTCCTTCCTCGGAAAATCAGGGAGAGAAGACTATGATAGAATTACTAGCAGAAGAACAAATAAAATTTATAAAACCTATGTCTGCTAATCCTTCTCAACTCCCTCAATCTGTTGTTATCACACCTGAAGTTCACACTCACTCTCTTAACATGGGGGATGAGCATCTTAGCACTGTTCCTGATAAGGAATCGGATGAATTCATAAAGTCTAGTGTTGAGAACCTTGTCCCAATCCCAAGAGAGTCACAGGGAACTTCTGATCATATGTGTGATATTCCTTCCCCTCTTGAGTATTCAAACGATCATTTTGGGACTTTCTCTGATTTTAATGATGATTGTACATCTCATGGAGACATTGAGTATATTGAGGCATCACTCCCATAGTCTGATGCTGATCCTCTTCTTGAGGAGTTCGCCGATGAACTTACTCACATCAATCCACTTTCATTAGAAAGTGATGATGGTCTCCTCGACTTTGAAGCCGATCTGGGAGAAATTAAAAGTCTCCTATATCATGATCCGCCACTCACTTCTGATCCCAACAATCCAATAGAGAATGTTAATCTCTTTGTTCCCGAAGCATTCAATACTACTCTCACCAATCCTCTAATTGAATTCGAATATGAATTCACTTTGATTTCTAATAATCCACTCTTTGATATTCTGAATGAGGATTGTGATGAGTCTATTCCGGAACATGAATTCACAGATTCACATCTTGTGAATAATTCTCTTCATGAGGAGTTCTCCAGTGAACTCACTCATCATATCATGACTCCTCTAGAGTTTGATAGCCCGGGGGGAGATGCACTCAATCATGAGGATTTGCAAATTCCCACCCTCCCTCCCGGGATGTTTTTGAGCTTAACCTTTGAAATCCAAATTCAGGCTAATGAGCCTGCTCTCGAGGAAGAAGATCTTATCTTGATTTTCATCATGGTTTTCTTCCTTTTCTTCACCTACAGGGTGACTTCTCTTGTTCTTCACTCCTTCGGGAATGAGGATACCATCTTTGATCCTGACATTTTCATTTACCATTATCTTGAGCCGGGTACTTATCTCATCGGTGTGGAACTTTCACGTGCTTCAAATGTTTGTCCAAACATCTTGAATGAAAGTCTGATGGAGATTGCTTCTTCCACATCATGCTTCCCCAAGGACAACTGAATTCAGGGTCGAGTCAAGCTAGCGACTCGGTGAACAAAAACAGTAGCATGCTTATAGGGTTTTCACCCTAAGTGTGGGGGTGTTACCCCTACTGTGGTTACTTATAAAGTGAAAATACAAAAATGGTGTTTCCACATTTAGATTGTAATGTTGCCCTTTTACGTTCCAAGAGTCGGCATAATAGTCGGGACTTTGAATATTTAGGACAATATTCATTCTAAGTGTGTGGGGGGGGGGGGGGGGGGTATTTCGCTATTCTAGCGAATTTTATCACATTTTACTATCTAATACCCCCGTTTTTGGCAAAAATTTTAAAAAAAATTTCACTTGTGCTTCAAAATTTTTTTTGGTTATCAGTCCGCCGTGTCTAAACGACAAAAGGATTGGCTAATCCAGGAGCAAACGGCTCTTGGTAAAGATATATCAAATCCGTTTACGGCTTGCAATTTGCCCAAAATTGTATGGTACCTCAACTCGCCATATCCTAAAAAGTGAATGAGTTGGCTAGCACGCAAGATTATGGCTTGTGGTAAAGGCAGTGGAAAAACCATAATTGGTAATCAGCTCACCAAGATGTTGACTATTCCATCAAGAGTTGGCTAGTCCAGAAGTAAGCGGCTTTTGGTAAAGACTAATCAAATCCGTTAACAGCTGGTGGTTTGCTCAAAATCACATGGTTATCAGGTGGACCATAGTTCTTACTTGAATCGATACATCTGGCTACTCCAGAAGTGATGGCTTTTGGTAAAGAGATTAAAATCCATTAAGTTTTCAAAACAGTTATTGCTAGGGACTAGCAATAGTTTAGTGTGGGGGATTGATGAGTGCTCAAACACTCATCATTTTTGGTCAAATCTGAACTGCAAAACATACAAAAACACTCAGAAATGCATCAAAATACTAAAAATATTTCAAAATTGTGTTTTATATGTTTTAGATGCAAATGAGTGAAATCAGATGAAAAACGAGTCAAGTTTGCATAATTGGCAGTTTCAGTCCCCCAACTTTCAACATTTAACAAAATCAGTCCTTGAGCATTAATTTTGAAAGAAAAGTCAATCCAAGTCCTTTACAAATGAAAATTTATCAAAAAGGTTCCTGGGTGAAAAGTTTTGAAATTTTACATATTTGGTCCCTGCACTTTCAATTTTGGCAATTTTGGTCCCCGGATAGTTTCATTTTGGAAAAGAAACTTCAAAAGTCCTTTGGGAATTGAATATATTGCATGTTTAGCCCTTGTGATTAACTTTGGCAGGTTGGAAAGTTTGGTCCTCACAAAAATCAGAATTTACAAAATGGTCCTTGAACTTGCTTAATGTACTTAACCAAATGGACCCTTATATCTTACAAATCCAATCCAAACCAAAACACTACCCAAGCCCAAACCTCCCAAAAGCCCAAAACCCTTTTTATTAATAAAACCTGAGGGTCAGCCAAGGTCAACCCTCCCCTTCCCACTTTTTGCCACCATAACCAAAACACCACACCCTACCCCTACCTCTGCCATCTCCAACATCCATGTCCCCCCCTCTGCTCTCCAACCTGCCTATCAGCCTCCCTACTCCACCACCTCCATAAGTCAACCCCAACATCCTCAGCACACTTGTCCCCAAACCCACGACCTCCAATTGGGCGCCAATATGAATTAAGGGCTGAGGTTCATCCAAAGTAGATTCAACGGCTGGGATTTGTGCACAAGAGACACAAGAAAAGTATCCAAGGCTTCTCCACTGAAAAAGAAAGCAGAAGAAATTAGGAGACCTCTTATTTATTTTTAGTATAAATAGCTCATGTTTTGTAGCCTTCAGAGGCAGTAGGATTTAGTAGTTAATTTAGGTTTTAGTAATTTTATGTTTAGTTTTTAAGTTTTCCCTATTGTACTCTTTTACTATATATCAATGCAATTTAAGTTTTATAATTAATTTTCAAACTGCTTCTTTAATTCTGCTTATTTAAATTGCTTATTTTATGTTAGTCATTGCTTATTAGGTTTATTGTATGCCATTTGAGATCTAATATGCTTATTTGAGTGTTTAGAAGTTATACCTTTAGTTTTCTACTCTTGGCTGCATATTTTAGCTTATATTAGTTTTGTCTAAACTGCTTATCTATTTCCTGCTTATTACTATTGCCCCTTTTCTGATTCATTTTAGGCTTGTTAGTGTATAAGTAGTCTAGTGTATGTAATGCTTTCAATATGGTGGCCTAAGAATCTATTTCTCAGTGAATAACTTCAACAGACCACCCCTTGAAGGGAGTGTTTGGAACAAGCTGTAACTCCATCTTGTTGTTGTTAGAATTGCTTTAGTTTACTTGGTTCAAGGTTCTTAGGTATAAGACTGTCCTAATTGACCATTTACTTGGTCTTAGTTGGTGAAAAGAGTCAAAAACCAAATGCAATTTACCCACAGTCCAACTGTGTGAAAACTGTTAGTCCAAACCTAGTGAATCAATTACAAACTAGATTAGATTGGTGAAATAGGTCTCAATTACCTTAACAAACATCCACTAATCCAATTAAGTCAGTGGAAAGTCACAAAAGTCAAAGTTCTAAAAATTTCTAAAAAGTCAAAACTTGCATACGCAAAAATGGGACAGTTTTCAATTTAGTCCCTAGGGTTCATTTTTGGGTAAAATTGCAAGGTTTTTATGGTTTTGTGATCCTTGGTAGCTGGTTTTCTTAAATCAAAAAGAAGTTTTCAGTTTGAAGTATTTTGCTCACCTAGATTTGAGTCCAAAGTGGACTGTTTGGCAGAACACTCCCTTGCTTCCTCAGTTTTTAAGAAATTTAGATAGCTTGTAGATTGCTCATTAATTAGTGTTAGGGTTGGATCTTTGTAGGTTTGGGTTGCCACCTAGGTAGTCTTTAGGAATTAGGAAGTGGTTGGCTAGTTTTTGCTTATCTTCTACTTATTTAGAAGCCATCTTTTGACTTGTTTGAGATTGCATGCTGTTAGTTTTAGCTTATGCTGAGCTGGAGTGATTAACTTTAAATCTGTTGTTGTTCTTTCTTGTTGTTGATTTTCTGTAGTTATTATTGTTGTTGTTTGTGTGCTTGCATCATCTTTTGTAAGCTTGTGGCTTATTTGAGCTCAATTGCTTATTTGAGATTATTGATGCTCATGTTCTTGTACGCTGAGCTTGTTGATTCTGTCCCATTCTTATTTGATCTTGTTGTTATTATTACTTGTTGCTGCTACTTTGTTTGTTAAAGCTTTTGTGATTTCTTGGCTTATATGGTTTGGCTTATTTAAGTTGCTTGTTGGCTGCCATATCTCAAAAGCTCTCTTAAAACATTAAAACTCATAACTGTTGAACCTTTTGAGCTTCTTAACTTATTCTAGCTGATACAATTGTTAATTTAAGCTTGCCTAGTTGTTTTAAGGATTATTTGAGCTTATGCACTGAATTCCAGTTGATCCATGTTTCTTTTGAGGCTTTGAGTTTTTGAGCTTGATTGTATGCTCATTCACATCAGTGCACTGAGCCTACTTCATGGGTTTCTAAAATGTTCATTACTTAAGCTCACCCCGAGCTTAGTGGCTTTTTGGGTAGCTAACATAGCTGGCTAGTGGATTCCAGGCTTATATTGGGTCTGGGAGCTTTTGCTCTAGCTTATTTTGGCCTCCAATTCAGCCCAGTGGACTGCAGTTGCAGCCATTGGGGTCTGTTTGTCCATAGGGTTTGGATGTGCTTATTTATGCCCTTTAGCTTGTTTAGTTTTAGCTTAGGATTGCTTATTAGGTTATTTCTAGCTTATCTTTGTTGTCCTGTTAGATCTAGAAAGCTTATTTGTGCCTGAGATATGGGTGTCTCAGCTTATAGAGCACATCAGCCAAGCTTGTTGTTTTTGATTATGCAGTAATATAAGTTGTACCTGCTTATTTGCTTTTCTCTAAGTCTATTTGCATTTGTATCAGTAGTGGTTAGTTTAATTTTAGCCTTAGGAATAGCCATTTGCTTATGACATAGCTTTTCAAGCTTCAAATTACTTTTTTGTTGATTATTTTGCAACCTGTCAACAAATAAGCTCCCACTGAGCTTATTTGTAACTTTTGGAAAAGATATTTTTTTAAAGTTTTGTTATATTTTATTGGAGTTCAATTTAGTAAAAGAAAATTGAAAAAAATATATATATATATATAACAAAAAGTGCAAGAGGTGGGATTCGAACCCTGGACCTCCTGCACCCTCAAGCCTCACACACAACACACAACAACCAACTGCCCTAGGGTCTTTAATCATTCATTTCTTTCTTTCCTTTTTATTTAAATACAATTTGTTCTATTAAGCTTATATAAGCTTTTCTGCTTATTTATAAGCTTTTGTCCACTTTTTTATTTTTCTTAGCTTAACGTTATTATAAAGTAATTTTAGAAAAAGTTTCGTAATTTTCATAATTAGTTTAATATTTTTAATAATTAATTTTAGTTTAATTAGTATTTAATTAATAATAAATAATTAAAAAGTCAAAAAAATAAATTTTCTTTTATCATTAGCTTCGTAAAAATATAATTTTCATGTCCGTAGGGTTTGCGTAGCATAAATTTCACGTTTTATTTTGCGCACTCGCGTTTTATTTAAATAACTTTTATGTTTTTAAATTTAGGTTACGTTATTAAAAGTAGTTTGTAAAATAAGAAAAACCAAAACATAAAAAAGTGATAACTTCTATTTAAGCCCTTTTGGCTTATTTTTCTGCTTATTTATAAGCAAACTTTGATTTTAAATTTTCAGATTACGTTTTAGGTTAAATAGGTTTCACGTTATTGTTAATATAGTTTGTTTTAATCATTATTATTCGTATTTTCTTAGTGTAATCACTCAAAACCCTTATTACCCCTTTCCCGTCCAAATTCACCCGATCACAAACCCGTTTTGATTACCATCGCACCTCGTCGGGACATAACGACCCGGGGAAACCCCTATACCTCCACGGAGGTTTGGTCTGAGACGTTTGACTTAGTTGACCATTCACCTGGTCAATTTAGGTTGACTGTTCGGAATCAATCAGTATTTTTCTCTTGCACTTTGAGAGATGAGATGTGAGGGAATGAATCACTTGAAATAAGGATTAACAATTATATGATCAAAGGGTTTTTAGGAGGATGTTTAGAGAGATTTGGATCTGAAAATTTTCGTGCAAGAGGTGGTAAAAATACCAGGTTTGAGGTAGTATTTATAGGGAAAAATTTCTAACAGAATCTGACAGGGGAGCGTGGCCGGTCCCCTTAATTGTGTGCCGGCCCCCTTAAAATTAAGGGGGCCGCCCTGACGAAAACTGCAGTTTTCTTGTCTTTTTCTGAGGAAAGTTTATTTGGTGAAAAACTAACTGATTTTGGTTAAAATTTTGAATTCATATATTTATTATGAATAAAACATTTTCCTTTATTACCAAAAATGTTTTTCAAAAATATATAATAAGTTTATTTAATTTTATAAACTTTGTATTATTTAAATAAACATCCCTTTGATCATAAAATGTATTAGTCACTTGTTTATTCATACCTTAAGTGATTATGTTGGATGAGATGATATAAACTTGTTTAAAACTTGTTTACGTATTAACTTTGCGTTTAATGATCTTATATTTTGTGATCGTCAAAACTTAAGGATATCGAAGATATTAATAACGTTTTAATACATTATTTATATCAACAATCTCCCCCTTTTTGATGATTACAAAATCTAAACTCATTAAACTAAAAATTAATATATATGCAAGTTTTTAGTATGAGTTTATAACACTTCTCCCCCTTTTTGTTAACATCAAAAAGGTTATCCTGACGAATGTATAGCTCCCCCTTGAAGTATACTCCCCCTCGTTTTGAGGTCATAAGAAATCGAGATATGGAATGCATGCAAAAATATTTAGAACACAAGCAATATATATACATATATATATATATATATATATATATATATATATATATATATATATATATATATATATATATATATATATATATATGCATGGAACAAATATAAGATAACTAACAAGAATAATTTAAATAGATTATGTTGAAAACATAATCATTAATACATAAGCATATATATATATATATATATATATATATATATATATATATATATATATATATATATATATATATATATATATGCTTTTCTAGCAAATTACACTAGATAATATTAAGTTGCCAACTTGAGGTCTCTTGGACTTGCTTGGAACACAAAAGGTTTGTGGAGAATTTATTTGTAGATGGGAATCATGGTAGTTGGATTTAGTGGAGATAGATTTTTGTTGGAATGGTGTTTGGAGAGTTTGGTGGTTGTTGATGGGAAGCATGGTAGTTGGCTTCAAGTAAGCTTCATGGGATAGGATTGAAGTTTGGTAGGTTGATTGGTGATGAGGAGAAGTGTGCATTAAGGGATGTTGTGGGTGATAATGAAAAGGTGATGTCTACGGATGCATTTTCAATGGTAAGTTGTGGGTTTGGAGCGGTTGATGAATTGTTGGTGTCTTGAGTGAGTGATGGGTTTGAGTTTTTCCTAGTGAGGAGGTATTCAATCCAAGTGAGGTGTTCTTCCAAGAGAATGGTTTGTTTTTGGAGGTAAATGAAACAAGGACAATAGTGGGTATGATGCTCAACTTGCTTTAAGTGGAGTGTGTGAGGGAGACAATTTGAGTAGGGTGATAAAGGTGGTTGGTCTAAGTTGCATAGAACAAGATGCATGACAAGAAGAGCACTAAGCTCATGAGCTTCTTTGAGCTCCTCAATGAACTTTCATTGTTCGGACGAAGGTGATGATGGAGGTGTTGGGTTGTGATGGATGATAGGATATGCAACATGAGAATATCATGTGTGTTGTTAGGAAGTGGTGGTGTTACTCTTGGTGGTGGAAACATTTGTGAGTTTAGGTAGTCATTGATGGATAAGGATGACGGTATTGAAGAAGAGGATGTTCCACGAGTAGAGGGTGTTTTGGATGGTGTATTCGGTGCATTAGGAGATGAGCATTGAATTTGAGGTGATGGGGTTTTGTTGTCATCTTTGGTTAAGTCAATGAATAGTTGTTTAGGAGTGATGATGAAGATCTTTTGTTTCTTTGATGTTTTGGAAATGGAAGTTTTTGGTGAATTCATGGTGGATTATGGTGATGTGTGTTGGAGGTGAAGGGTGAGATGAAGGTGTACTTAGGTAATGTGATGGATGGTTGGTTATTATGATGTGGTTTGTGAAAGGGTTCATTTGAGTGAACATGAGGTTTGTGTATCATGAAGTATGGTTTGACCTTCATGGGTTAAGTTGTAGTGTTGATGACACACTTTGTAGAGTGTAGGGAATGGTTTCATGGTTGAATCTTTTTGTGAGGATGACTAGATGGAGTTATTGGTGAGGATGGGAGATGAGTTTCAAGTGGTGTGATTGGTGAGAGTGAAATAGCGATGTTCACGGAAGGGATGCCTTGGTTTTTCATTTCACTTTGGTGGTTTGAGTGTGTAAAGGTTATGAGGTTTGAGTGTAAGGTAGAAGGGTATGTGTGAGTAAAGGTTATGAGATTTGAGTGTGTAAAGATTATGAGGTTTGGATTTGGGCAATTCCAACCCTTAGGCAACTATGCATGTATTTTCTTAATGGAATATGCATGAAAAGTATATAGGCAAATAATCATGTAATATAATTACGACTAAGCATGCATGCAAACTTAATAAAGTAATAGATCAAGTAATTAAGGCATTCTACCTAACATGAATAACTTAGTGCAAGGGCAAAAGCAACTAATGAGTGAGACACTAGTGATGGAACAAATGTGATAGTGTAATTCTTGATTTTGTTCTAATGTATGCCTATATGAAACAAATACGGAGTTAAGATCGTTTCGACTCATATAAAAGAAAAAGAAATTTTCCTAAGAAACGATCCTTGATCTCCTTGATTTAGCTTTGCTCACTTCTAAGTGTCATATATATGTATATATTGGATTATATATATATAGACAACGAGAGTGAGACTATTGTGCATGGTTTGATAGAAAAACATTTTTATCATTATTTAACAATGAGTTCTCCTAAACGTGAGAATGATTTTAAAAATTGAATTGGGGTTTCCTTTGAAAACATATTGATGCAATAACAAAATATCCCAATTCCTGATTTTGTGCAAAATAGAATCCTAGACTCAGATTAGTGAAAGAGTAGAGAAAACTTGAAAATTTATTTCTCAGATGGCCGGCCCCCTTAAAGTGAGGCCAGTCCCCTTAATGTTTAAGGGGGCCGCCCTTATAAATTTAAGGGGTCCGCCCATCTGACAGAAAAGAAATTTTCATAACTTTGATTTTTCAGAATATTTAAGTATTTCAAGAATTTAATCAATTTGCTCCATCATTCCTAATCCTAAACGCAAGTGATTAAATATTTCATGCTAAAGGGGTTTGGTAAACATATCGGCAATGTTTTCTTTCAAAGCTACCTTTTCTACATAACCTATGATCATAAGTGATTGATGAAGTTGTTCTATATGTTCGATGTGAGAGTGTTGAATAGGGTATATCCTAACTACTATAGTTCCTTTGTTGTCGCACACTTATCTAACTTAATGCCATATTCTACGAGAGCTTGTTTCATCCATAGTTTTCTAACACGAAAAATCTAATCTTACTTCTATGTTAATAATTAATCCACTTGACTCATTTCACTTCATCACCATGAGTTTTCTACTAGTGGACATAGAAGATTTCCATTTTCTATGTTGTTTGACAACGAACAATTTTATTATAATCCTAGGAAAGCCAACTAAGAGGGGTTCATAATGCGTGAGTAAGTAAGTATTACTAGCTATATAACTAAGCATTAATCTAGCTAGTTATTAATCTAAGAATATAAATATTAACGATGAACTTAAAAGAAACGTGTACCTTTTAGTCTTCAAGAAAATTTCTTCAAACACTTCAAGTTGCCATGTTGACTTATAGAAGCCATTTGTAGAAGAGATTCTAATATTTTCAAAAAGTGACAACTTAGCCACTTTGTTCCCATGGTCTCTGATGAGGCGAAAAATGAACCACTTTTAGGGGGTCATTTAAGCCCGGAATTGAATTTGTTTAATCAAATATTGCCCTAAATCGTTCCTTTTGTGATTTTAGGTACTTTGGGAGAGAAATCTGGAAAAGGAAGCAATTCGGACGTTTTTGGAGCATAAAAGTGAAGAAAACGCCAAAGTCTTAATTTTCCTTGCTGGGAACAGTAGGTGACGGCGTCAAGAGAAACATCCTGACGGCGTCAAGAGTAAATTGCATGACGGCCCAGTGCAAACGTGAAGGCGTCACAAGGAGGGCGTCAAGAGTAAAACACGTGACGGCCAGGAAGAGCCTAACACATGACGGCGTCAGATGTAGATCAAGGCAGTCCGAGAATTATTTTGGCGGCGAGATGACGGCGTCACCTATTTGGTCTTGACGCCGTCAGCCTCAATTTCCTATATATAGTTTTCTAATTTTCATTCATAAAAAAAGGAGAAGTTTTGGAGAAACCCTAAGGCCGAACTTGTTATGAATTTTACAGGTTTTTCAAGGGTTTTCAGCCCTTGAACCCTTACATGTGTAATTGAGATAAGTGTTCTTCTAATTCAATCAATATGTCTATGTGTTGGTTGTCTATATCTTGTGCTTGTCTTAATTCCATCATGCTAGGCTAGATCTACCTTGTGTTTGCTTAGATCTAATGAAACCTAGATGTTGATTATGTGTTGATTACTTGTTTATGGTTGTATTGGATGAATGATTTCGATGTTAGGCTTAAGAAAACTGGCAGATCTCCAAATGGTAACATGCTTGAACGTCTTAGGAAACATGAACTGACGTGCACTAGGTTTTATTGGTTGTATTTAATGCATGAGTAAATTCTAATGATCCCATGTTAGGAGCTTCTTAGCCGGCTCGACTTAGGAGTGAAGTAGGCACTCATAGGATTGGGGAATTAAGTGCGCCACCCCATGAATGGTATTAAGGAATACAATCCGTCATCCACGCAACTATAACAAGTAATTAACGTGTAAAAGATATCTAGGGAGTAATGAAATCTAAGTAAACACAATTTCTCCACTTATTGCTCACAACCTTAGTTTAATTTAGTTTTATTTTCATTTTTAGTATTTTATTTTGATTGCATCTTTAGTATTGCTTTCTAAAAAATATAAAAATACAAAAAATAATTATCCATCATCTTTAGAACTAGTATTTAGGTTTTCTAATCCTAGCGACACTTTTCCTAGCTGAACGATCAATCCCCCGGTACTTGTCACTATACTATACTACAACGATCAGGTACACTGCCTGGTGGGGGTTGTAAGCTTCTCGAGATCCCTCGAGAGGTAAAGCCTGGTGCGATCCCCACGCATCAGTCTCATTGGTCCAAAGTTGTTTAAACCAAACATGGTTTGCAATTGACTAGGATGCATGTATGGTGGAAGTATTCCCCATGGGTTAGAGCTTGGTTGATGTGGATAAATCCACATTGGGTGACTATTATTAGAAAAGTTTTGTCTACCTTGATTTCTCCTATGTTGAGGGGTTTTAGACTGAGGATGAGGATTATTTGGTCTATTTGGAGGTGGAGTTTTAGATCTTAATTTTAGTTTAGAAAATCCGGTTTTGGCTTTTAATGATGGTTTATAAAAACTTTTTACTTCCTCATCACTCGCAATAGGTATTTTTCTATCTTTTATAGGTACATACTTAGGTTTTGAGTCTAATGGTTTTTGTTTACTAGATTCACATTCAAACTTTTCATTTTTATTTTCACTAGTTGAAACATTAGTTAAGTCGAATCCTAGACCGGTTTTATCTCCCAAAGTTTCTTGAACACTTATTATTTTCTTAAGTGAGTTACAACTATTTTTAAACTTGTCAAGTTTGAAAATTTTATCTTTAAGTTTTTCATTTTCATTTTTGACCTCTAAACATGTTTTACATCCTTTAAAAACTCCTTTTTCTTTTTCCAAATGTTGTAGTTAAATTTTTAATTCGAGTACTTCATTTTCTAATTGATTATTAATATGTTTTAGTCACTTATTTTTAGCTATAACCTTTTGACCTATTTTGCATAATCTATTATATTCACTATCTATGTCTTTTTTGTCTAATGATAAATTTTCGTCACTAAAGTATTCGGTTTCGGAACGTACCTCGCTTGATATCTTAGCCATAAGACACTTCTCCTCATTTGTGATTTCTTTCTCATAGTCATCGCTATCACTCCAAGCTCCTCCAACAAACGCCTTTTGATTTTGATCTCTTGGCATCATTGGACATTTTCTGATGAGATGATTTGGATCACCACATTTGAAGCACTTCCTATCACTTTTGCCATTTTTGTCATCTTTATTTCTTTGGTTTGCTTTCCTTTTATCATGCGGTTGTCTAACGAATCTTCCTCGCCTTTTGAAGAATTTTTTGAAGTCTCTTACGGCCATCGCATATTCTTCGTCATCACTTTCGGAGGTTGAGCTATCCTCGTTACTAGATTTTTCCTAGCTTTCAACGCAATTGACTTACTTTGCTCTCTTTTTCCATTGACCATTTCGGAGTCTTTCTTTATTATTGCTTCGTAGACTTTCAGGTTGCCGATCAACTCATCAAGTTGAAGAGTTGACAAGTTCTTCGATTCTTCAATCGCCGTAACTTTAGCTCGCCATTTTGGATGAAGAGCCCTAAGAAATTTCCTAACAAAATTCTTACTAGAAAAATTCTCATCAAGTGCTTTTAAACTTGTGATGATAGTGTTAAACCTAGCAAAAGCATTATCTATTGATTCCTCTTCCGGAATCTTAAATTGTTCATATTGTTGAACAAGAAGATCTATTTTATTATCTTTAACTTGACTATTACCTTGGTGAGTGATTAGTAAAGAATCCCAAATTTCTTTTGCGGTTTTACACATAAAAATTCTTTCGTATTCTTTGCGTGGTAAGTGGTAACGCATTATAAATAACCATTAGCCTCATTATTTTTTGCTAGTTTCCTTTTCAAATCATCATTTTGTATTTCAAAAGATACAATTTCATCCATTTTAGTTTCAAAATTATATTGAATAGGGGGAAAATGACCAAAGGTAATGACATGCCAAAGATCAAGATCTTTTGATTTCACATAAGTTTCGAATCTATTTTTCCAATATAAAAATCCATCACTTTCAAATAGTGGTGGTCTTTGCATAGATTTCTCTTCTAAATATTTTTCCGATTCAATAGATCGATACAAGTTTTAGAATACAATATATTTTAAAAATCTTGTTTAATGTAGCTCTGATGCCAATTGTGGAAAACTAGAAGGGGGGTTGAATAGTTTTCCATCTTTTTAATTTTGTGAAAACTTAGTTGTTTAAAAGTCTTGTTTACTCTTAAAACTTTGATTCGATCTTATGTGAATTCAAGTCTTGAACAATATGAACAACTATATCTAAGTATGAGCAATAATAATAATGCAAACTAAGTATGTGAAATCAACACATGCATAATATAAACAATTATAGCTATATACGAGAGATAAGTAAGTAAACGTTTATTTTATAATCCTTAGTTATATTTTGTATGAAAACTATACTTGATCGAAATGATCAATTAAATATATGTTACCTTTTTAGTTTGATTGTAAAAACTTTGTTTTTGAATGAAACTTTTGTTTGATCTTTAAGTAAAATCAATACTAGCACTATATGAGCAACTATACATATACGTCTACGTCTACAAAAGTAATAACGATATAAGCAAGATAATAAGTAAGATATGGAAAGATCTAACCGCGAGACAAAAGATTTATAGTGGTTCGGCTACAAGGACACCTTCCTTGCCCTACTCCACTCCTCGAGTCACCTACTCGAGAGTTTTCTTCACTATATCAACAAGCTCCCTTATGGCGGATAAAACCTTACACACCAATATACACACCACAACTTCGTCACAACTTATTCACACCTTCAACACAATTTCTTCACGACTTGGCACACCTTCTTCACAACTTGTACACACTACTGCTACTTCACAACTTCACACTACTCTACTACTTCTTCTTCACAACACTACGTATATCTCACTACTTCTATTCACAACTTCTACTCCTAGATCTATCTAGTTACACTACTATCACACCTTTACAATGAATGTACACAACAACTAGACTAAATACACAAATCTACAATACTTCACAACTTGATGTTGAAGGAGTATTCTTCTCTTGCTCTTTGAGAGATGAGAGATGAGAGGTAAGGGAATGAATCACTTGAAACAAAGATTAACAATTATATGATCAAAGGGTTTTTAGGAGGATGTTTAGAGAGATTTGGATCTGAAATTTTTTATGCAAGAGGTGGTAAAAATACCAGGTTTGAGGTAGTATTTATAGGGAAAAATTTCTGACAGAATCTGACAGGGGAGCGTGGCCGGTCCCCTTAATTGTGTGCCGGCCCCCTTAAAATTAAGGGGGCCGCCCAGACGAAAACTGCAGTTTTCTTGTCTTTTTCTGAGGAAAGTTTATTTGGTGAAAAACTAACTGATTTTGGTTAAAATTTTGAATTCATATATTTATTATGAATAAAACATTTTCCTTTATTAACAAAAATGTTTTTCAAAAATATATAATAAGTTTATTTAATTTTATAAATTTTGTATTATTTAAATAAACATCCCTTTGATCATAAAATGTATTAGTCACTTGTTTATTCATACCTTAAGTGATTATGTTGGATGAGATGATATAAACTTGCTTAAAACTTGTTTACGTATTAACTTTGCGTTTAATGTTCTTATATTTGTTGATCGTCAAAACTTAAGGATATCGAAGATATTAATAACGTTTTTATACATTATTTATATCAACAACATATATTTTACGAAATGGTCACACAAGTCAGATCAAGTGTGGCTGTTTATTTTATTCTGGTACATTTAGTCACGTAAAAATATTACCGTGTGACCGTTCAAAATCGACCATGTGTAACGAAAGGCCATTTTTGTACTAGTGAGACTAGCACTGTAAAAGATGCAAGAACTGTCTAATCAATTACAAGAACCGTTAGACAAGGGATTTATTCGACCCAGTTTCTCCCTGGGGAGCTCCGGTCTTGTTCGTGAAGAAAAAAGACGGATCATTCAAAATGTGTATTGATTATCGCGAGTTGAATAAGTTAACAGTAAAGAACCTGTACCCATTACCCAGAGTTGACGATTTATTAGATCAATTACAAGGATCAAGCTATTACTGGAAGATTGACCTACGGTCGGGTTACCATCAACTTAAGGTCCGGGAGGAGGATATTCCAAAGACAGCGTTTAGAACAAGGGAAAAATTGTAATTATCGTGGGAATTTGATAGCTAAAACATGTATAAATTAGGAGTTATCACCAAGGCACGTGCTTGACACGCTTCCTTAAAACAGATTCGCTATCTGTTTCCGATGATACAACAGTCAAAATAGTAAGTTGTATGTCAGACTTATTCCATATGTTATAAATCAATAAATACTTATATTGATTTAGTGTGTGAAATTCTTATAGAATTAGGACCTCTATTTATACACAATAGACTCACTCTAAGTTTACTCATCACACTGAGGTAGGATAGAAAACAAACCAGTTTTCCTCTTTAAGCATGATACCGAATGCCTAATTTTAAGACGCGATATCTCATTCACATCAACTCTATATTGGACACATAAAAGCTTATTGCGAAGCTCTTTTCAAGTTGAATTTGAGCCTACTATTACTAATATATATGACACATACATATAGATAATTGTGTATAAAGTTGGTTAAAAGTCACTTTTACCAACAAAATATTTCAACAGCAGCATCATATCACCTATGGTTTGGAATGATTCAGTTTGAGTGATGCTAAAATTTAGAGGTGGCAATTTGTGCCTTAAAAAATGAGCTAATTTAGGCAAATTTGTAAAAGATTTAGGCACATTTAGCATTTTTTTTAAATGGGCATATATTGCCCATTTAAAAATTAAATTGGCACAAATGGACACACATATTTTCTCTCAATTGGAAAACATTACAATTGTTTTTAAAGAAAAACTTATATTTAATTTTTTAAATATAAATGAGCTGTTATGTTTGAGGAATTTTTTCGTCTTTTTGGGTCTTTTCTAAAACGATTTGTATAACATGCACCCGTTTGGCCCGTGTCCATTTAGCCCGTAGCCCGTTTGAACCGTAACTCGTGACCGCCTTTTTTGCCACCTCTACTAAAATCGTTCTGATAATCTCAATTATATATAGATTTTGGAGTGCAAGTATGCATATGGGGTATTTATCATTCCTTGTGATATTCATGATATATAAAAGACAAAGTGTGATATAAACCTTTGTTTAGGTAAAAGAGTTTCTACTATGAAACTTTTTATAATCTCAACCCTTAACTTACATTACAAAACGATGGGACTCCTAAGGCTTCTCCCAATGGTGACCTATATTGCATCATCTTTCTGGATGTCACCTCAGCTTTCTCTCTCTTCAACCCATATTCACTTCTCTCATCATAGTGGCAACCCATATTGCATCATCTTCCTTTATTATTATTTAAAAAAAAAATATATCTTTTAACACAAACACAAATTTTATTAATAAAACGTAAACATTACATAAACGAAACGATACGGAATTAAACAACTAAAAATTAAACGTAGACATTACATGATAAAACACGATACGGAAAACAAATAAAACACGATACGGAAATACTTAACATAAAACACCATTACTCATCGTCTCTGTCCCATGCATCTGTGTTTCTCAGAATGAACCACACATGTTGATAATATATCCCTCTCCCATAGCGCTCATAATAAATTTGGTTTGCATTGCTGAGACGACAAGAGTCTTCACTTGTACGCAACAACTCTTTGTAAATAGCATTATATCGACAACATTCAAGGTTGATTATATTCCATTGAGCCGTAATACTATTTTTATTACGGTGCTCACCATCAGTCTGATTGTTGAACCTTTGTGCAACTTCAATCCAAAAAGAACGTCCATTCACAAGGTCTCTGGAACCCTGAACTTCAAGCCATACCTTACCTAGCAGGTGTTCTTCTTCCATTGACCAACGATTATTCATTGTGAAATGCTTTAAGAGTGTGTGAAGAAAAGTGTTGTATGGTGTGTTATTT
Organism: Artemisia argyi; assembly: GCA_030686995.1. Taxonomy (NCBI): domain Eukaryota; kingdom Viridiplantae; phylum Streptophyta; class Magnoliopsida; order Asterales; family Asteraceae; genus Artemisia; species Artemisia argyi. Next base: position 120,754,626 of record CM060688.1, on the reverse strand, counting down.
ATAGGGGATAATATAAGAAGCGGGATATTTTTGAATTCAAAATTCAAACAGAATGCGGGATAAATTTTAAATTCAAAAATTAAATACAAGGCGGGATCTTTTAAATTCAAAAATCAGGCGGGATCTTTTAACACAAACATAATTTTTTTATTAATAAAAACATAAACGTTACATAAACAGAAATTAAAACATTACAATACTAAATTAAAAACTAAAACTTCAGTTGTAATTTGGGTGATCCCAGGTCTGCGAGTTGTCGGAGCGGAAACCGTCGTCGTACGGATCGAAGCTCGCAAAGCTCTCTTCTTCGATCTGAGCTTCCAACCTGCTCAGCTCCCGCTCATCCTCAGAGTTCCAGCCATCATCAGCAGGTTTCACAGTTTCCTCAAAACTTAGCTGAAAGTTATCAACATGAGGTTGATGTTGTGGCTCAACAACTCTTGGTGCAGATGAACTTGATGCACCTTGCACAAATTGTTGTTGTTGTTGTGGTGCATCAGCAGCTGCTACATTCTCCTCAAAACTCCAACGTATCTTGTTGAATTTTTCGTTCTCTATCTTCTGCACACAACCCCACAATATTTCAACAACATCAGCGTCTTTGCGAAACTCATTGTACAAACACTGGTCGATCACATATTTTCTGTCGACAGAGATATCTTTGCACGATGTGTATCGTGTTCTCAGGCGTTGTTTGCGTAACTTTGCTAGCTCAAACTTCTTAATAACTTCGATAATTGCATCTTGGCGTTCCTTATCGTCTATTTCGACTTGTTTTTTTACATAGTTTTGAACTTGTTTGATAGTGTGTGGAAGTTTACAAGCCATTTTTTTGTGTTTGATTTTATGTTTGAAAGTGGGTTTGATTTGGGTATTTATAGGATGAAAGTGGTTAAAATAAAATTAAAAAAAAAAAAAAAAAAAAAAAAAAAAAAAAAAAAAAAATTTTTTTTTTTTTTTTTTGGGGGATTGAATGATAATGCTACAAATATCGTTTGTCTAGACGAACGATTATGCAAAAAACAAGCCGGCGATCGATCTTGCAAAACAACTCCACAATGGGACGATCGATCTTGCAAATCGATCGATCGATCCTCATGATCGATTTCTTCCGGGCCAGTGCTAGAAGCCTAACACACTAAAAGACTAAGATCGATCTAAGACATTCCTTAAGACGGCCATTTATGAACCTAGGTATCAACCAAAGCTAAACAATACATCAATGCCAAGTCATAGAGACGCTGTCTACATTCAGTACTCGATATTTAGCCTTGAGTTGTCGATAGCCATAATCTCTCAGTTACTTTTTGATGGTTTATTTTTATTGTTTGTGGCTTTGGATGGACTACTCGATCATTGCTCATATTCAAAGCCAACCTCCTTGGGCTTCATGCATGGTGCCAGCTGATACATACTCATAAATCATAAGTATCGTAGTTTCTTACAATTAACCACTATTGTTTTGCCACTGTCAAGTCTCAAGTATGATCGTTAATGGCCACACTAAAATTCCCATAAGTTCTTTTGTTTAATCAAATTAACTTCAAGTTTAATGGTATATTTGCTACATTGCTATTTACTGGTTTGCCGATTTTCCAGTAGTTCGTGTATTAGGTTGAGCGTGATACAAGTTATCAAGTTAGGAGTATCATTTAGGGGTTCTACGGTTGGTCTAATCAAGATCAAATTGTGCAAGGTTCGGTGATCAAGTTCATGTTTAACCTTTCAAGTGTTAAGTATCATCTATGTCATATACGTGTATTTATGGTTTTATTTATTTATTTATTTATTTTTTATTTTTAATGTCAAGTCTAAGATCATCGATTACGAGCTTTAAATCAATAAATTCATGGTACAAAAGTTTCGATAAATTTTCAAGTTTGTCATGATCAATCAACGAAATGATCACGATCTTATTCTTAACTTGGGTTTTTACTCAAGATCCACAATTGTTACGCCACGAAACACTTATACACTTTTCGTTTGAGGGTTATTGTTCACCAGATATTTTATTTTAAATAAAGCATTTAGCCCGATAAATGTACTTATATCAGAAAACAACATTACAATCCATGAATCCAACATTACGTGAGAGACGCTCCTCATACACAAAACAAACTTACGAGCTAGATAATTTTATTTATTTATTTATTTTATTTTTATTAGTTCTATATCGGCTAGATACCAGCCAGTAGAGAATTCGAAATACCGAGCATTTTTACTGACAAGACATGCACAACTAAATACAACCCCAAAGACTTAACACATCCAACAAAACATGGGATAAAAAACAAGACCTAAAAGCATGTAACGACTCATGTATGTTATTCCATTCCTGCCTATCTCTTTCAGAAAGCTCCTACCTCCAACATTTGAGCAACTTGGATAGTATGCTTGAACTTAATTGTTATAAGCTTTAATCTAACCATCCCGAAAATAACATCAATAACCCGTGACGCAGTACAAGCACCTTTTTTAAACATAAGATTGTTCTTTTTCATGCCATATATAATACGCAGTAACCGCAAGCACCAAACGACCAGCTACACTCCTTATTAGTTTTTGATTGGATAATGGTTTTAGCCATGTGTCAATATCCTCCCATCTACTCGAAACGTGCTGAATACCTGTAAACATTCAGATTCCTCCCCAAACTTAAGATGAGAACATACATTCGAAGAATAAATGAGAATGAGAGTCTGGTAAATTCTCACAGCGGACACCGCAACTGGTCTTGAGTCTTCAATGTGCGCCCCATAACCAACCAAACTAAGAATGTGTGTCTTGGCATACATCGGGCGAACCACATGATCTCATACCAATCAATCACTTCACCTCTTGATCGAATCGAGTCCCACACCGGTTAAACTTCAAAATCACAAAGATTACCTCTTTCACTTTGTCAAACATAACTTATCATATCTAGCCGCTTCTAAGCATGGTATCTGGATGTTGTTGAAGGTGGATTTTTTACGTGAAAAAACACACTTTATGAAAATAAGATTTTTAGCTCGCTTGAATGTCACTGCACGATTCAAAAAACTAACTACTAACTAGCCGTTTTAAAAAATAATTATTTAATGTTGTCGTTTAGCTTTTTAAATAATTATTTCAATTCGAGATGATAAACTTATTAGTAAATTATAACAACTATTTTTGTTGAGAGACAATTAATTTAAGTTAATCAATAGGCAAAGAATTTAAGATGGTGGCTATAACTCGAAGTTGTTTTCATCTCATATATTGAATCGTGCGGATTGATGCCAATTTTCTATGTTAGATGACTTTTTTTAACAAATGGGAACTCACAAAATGAAAGACAAAATCACTATTCGTTTTGGTAAGATAAACTGGAAAAAATAAAAGAAAAGAAGAAAAAACATTAATTTCTGTGGACCTACCATCCTTTTAATAATTTCTCACTTTTACAACACAAATCCATCGAAGCCATGAAAGTCAAAGTGTCAAACTCCCAAAGCCGACTTTTATCAACTACATCACCCCACACGTGTTATTTCCATTTGTTAATATTAATTATATGTGTCTTTGCATATTGGTTTCGTTTAGTTTATAACATGTTGTTCTATACAACTTTTACAGACCATTATTCTGTTCAGACACGAGTTATTTATGGCATTTGCACTTAAGGCTCAGTATCATAGGCCTCTATGTGTATTAAAAGAAAAAAAAACACAACTTTAGAAACATGAAACCAAATTTTGTTAATTTATTTGTTTGTTTTAGCTTTTATTAAGTGTACATTAAATATGAACATTACCCCACCACCCTCTTTACATTTCTTCCCCACCCGGAACTTCACTATTGCGGCTCTCTCAATCTCTCTCACATACTAAATTCACACACTTCATATTCTTTTTCTTTTTCATTTTTCATTTCTCATCTTTTCCTAATATTTTTATGGAAAAACATCCTATTCTAAAGTTATGGCCCCTCTATCTCTCTCTATATAAACCTACCCTCTCCCTGTACATATCTAAAATAACACATTCAAGAGTATCATATTATTCTCTCCAAAAAGCTATAATATATCTCTTACACACATACATCCAAAAAGATTAAAGATATTAAAAGGATCAAATGAATAGCAACAACAACAACAATTGCATGGAAATTGGTGGGAGCGAAGACGATGAGCAGATGAACATGATGGAAGATCTTAGAAGAGGTCCTTGGACTGTTGAAGAAGATTTCACTCTCATCAATTACATCGCTCATCATGGTGAAGGTCGTTGGAATTCGCTTGCTCGTTGCGCCGGTACGTCTATATATATCCTCCCATGCATATATTAGAGACATAAAACGCAATGTTTATATAAAGTGCTATTATTAAAGGAATGAGTATTATTAGTGAATTCCATCATTCTTGTGATATGATGATCATAGGTTTTGATTTTCTTGCTTTGGTTAACTTTCTCAAAAGAATGAATAGAATTGACGGGTTCCTAAAGTGTTTAGAAAGAAGTGCTTATAATAGGGTATTATGAACGTGTAGAAACTTTATCAATATACTATCTTTCTTTCTTTCTTTTCGTTAATTTGATTATTGTAAGTAAGTTACATTTTGTAATGAAAAAAGGATGTTCATTTTAAACAGGACTCAAAAGAACAGGAAAGAGTTGCCGATTAAGATGGTTGAATTATTTACGACCAGATGTTCGCCGTGGGAATATTTCTCTAGAAGAACAACTTTTGATTCTTGAACTTCATTCTCGTTGGGGCAATCGGTATGTAAAATCTATTCTTTTGTAGATGGTTTATATTTTGGTAACGTTATGTTTCATATTTTGTGGCCGGTTTGGCCATTTATGTGACAAAATAGTATTTCTTCATATTCATATAAATCAAATAGGAGGAAGCTAAAATCAATGCCTTCAGTTTTTGACTAATATCTATTATGTGTATTCAGGTGGTCAAAAATTGCACAACACTTGCCAGGAAGAACCGATAACGAGATCAAGAATTATTGGAGAACCAGAGTTCAAAAACATGCAAAACAATTGAAATGTGACGTGAATAGCAAGCAATTTAAGGACACGATGCGCTATCTTTGGATGCCAAGACTAGTCGAAAGAATTCAAGCAGCTGCAACAACAACGACCATAACCGAAGGTTCATCATCTTCCACCACAACAACTTCAACCGCAACGACCACAAACTTCTATAACCCCCTAAACCAAACAAACAATATGGACAATATTGTTACTAGCCAATTTATAACGCCTCAACAAAGCCATAACATGTCTTCAAACTATGGAAATACCCATGTTAACCCTAGTTACACCACGGATAATTCAAGCAATACTGCGGTATCGCCTGTTTCTGATATGACTGATTGTTATTATCCCGCAAACCAAAACCCTAGTCAAGATTTATATCAAAGCAGTAATCCGATTACGACCGGGTTTTCAGACACTATGATTAGCCCGACGGGGTACTTTAATCAAGGGATGGACTTCCAAGCTATGGTTGATCACCAAAATAGCCAATGGTCCGAGGGCGGAAATGGTGGTGGTGATGATTTCTCAGACAATTTGTGGAACGTGGAGGACATTTGGTTTCTCAAGCAACAATTCGACATGTGAGATATTAAACATAAAGAAAATTTTATTAAGTATATGTATACATTAATGGTTTAGAAAAGAACTTGTGTGATACACGTTTCTAATTTGTGATGAAAACAAATTGTATGATTTTTTAATTTTTACTAAAGAATTTTATTTAACAGTTAAACTTTTCTAGTTTGTTCATCTTGCACATGTTTAAATTGTTTTTCCCTAAGATCGTAATTTTGTACTCTATATTTATAATTTAAAACAAATAATAATTTGATTTGTATCTACGTGGCATGAAAGTAGGAGTGGCAATTTTTGACACGACATAATACACGACACGAACCCAATACGAAATTAAACAGGTGTGGGTTATTGCGGATAAAAATATTCAGGTAAAAAACAATCAAACCGTCTAACCTCGTTTAATAAACGGGTCATTTTTGGGTTGAGTAATTATTAAACAGGTCAACTCGTGAACCCGTATAAGTGTATAAGCTTCTAAAATAAAACATATAAGTTAGGTTATGTTGGATTGGATTAAATGTATTTTATTATATACATAATGTGAGTTGATCTACGATTATTATAAATAAGATATAATTGAAATCGTCGTATAGTTATTCGTATATTATTTTTATCATTTTTTAAGTCCTTATATTATTTTTATATTTATACTAGTTAAATTAATAAATAACTATATACATAATATGAGTTGATCTACGATTATTATAAATAAGATAGAATTGAAATCGTCGTATAGTTATTCGTATATTATTTTATCATTTTTTAAATCCTTATATTATTTTTGCATTTATACTAGTTAAATTAATAAATAACTAACTTTATTCACTTCTTGACTAATTTATTTAAACAGGTTAAACGGGTTACAAATGGGTTGAACGTGTTATATAGTTTTGGGGTTAGGGTTGAGTTTCTTGTAATGAGAAATAAATGAGTCGTTTTCTGGCAGAGTTTATACTAACCGCCAACCCGAAAACCTGAATAGATTAACCTGATCATGACTCGATCGCCACCTCTATATGAAAGTAGTGATCACGGAGTATATAATACATAGATCGAGTATACACATATTGAATTGAGTATTCAATAATATTGTTGTTAATATGTTAATTTTATAAAGTTATTATTAGTTGTCTTAAAAACAAATTAAAAACCATTAACTGTAAGAATCAAAGTAGAACAATGGATCGAAAACCATCATTTTGGAGGTGGTTCTTGTGCTAATTGGTGAATATAATACACTATTTGAAGAAGAAAAGAGGCGAATCCACTAGCTATGTTCATATAATAATTATAGAGTATATACTATTCGTAGTTCATTGTCAAAATTATTTCAGTTAAGATAGGTGAATATATTTTCAATAAACTATTCTCGTCTTTAAAAAAAATTGAAACCATTATGTTGATCTTACTACACATGTGTTTAGTTATCCAATAAAAGCTTAAAAATTCTTGATTGTGAACTCACTTATTCGTGGCATTTTAATCTATTAAATATTACATTCTTTATACTAAAGTCATGGAATTTTTGAAACCTAGTCCATAGGGAATGAACTTAACTTAACTAATGCATTAAAATATAACACACTAGATGAGACCCATGTCCTACTTCTAGATTTTCCCCTTTTTTTTTAAACAAAAAAATTAGAAACTTTTCACATTAAATGTTCTCGTTAGGATTAGAAGTATACTTATCAAATTACTACTAATCTATTGGTTGCTAACTACATTGTTCATTCTAGTTTGATCACAAAATAGTCGCTACTCTTGATATTCAATTGGTCTACAGACAATTTTTATGACCAAAACTTTTTCTTCACAAATACGATGATCATTTTTATTGTGATATTAGATGAACAAAAATAACTTGCAATTAGATGAAAATTAATACATACACTCGAAGTAGATTAACGGAAAACCTCAATCTGGCTAAATCATACTGTTCATATAATTCTTTACTAACTGGAAAATTGCGAATTTGTAACGTGTTAACTGGACATTTATACTTAATAACTTCCTCAAATAACACTCACAATAAGTTTGCACGAATTATTATGCTTGAGTTAAAGTTACCAAGTATAATTTAACTCACAAATTCAAAATACTTGCTATTTTTGTTGTTCCAAGCTTAGAGTTGTATTTATTTAATTAATTAGTAGCTTGAGTTGGAGATTTAAGTAGTCACAGGTTATAAACTCAAATGGTTTGGTATTCTCAAGGTTTGGTGGGTTCAAGTCTAAGCTCAAGTTATGCTTTATTGAACAGAAATCAGCCTGCAGGTATGGTTGTTACACATTCCCTTGATCATTGGTGTTGGTACATGCATGTATGGTATAGCAGCTTCAGCCAATTACTCGAAATATGTATTTTTTTTGTGTGTAATCTCAGTATATATCCATCATCGATCTCTTAATATTATTGTTTAACAAAGAATAGAAAGCGAAAAAAAGTTATGCTTATGAATGATGCTTGCGTACCTTAGGAAATAAACTTATGTATGATTTCCATATGGCAAATGATACGTTAATCTCGTGACCTTTATATAAGTAATAAAGTTTATATTCTTGCTTTTTGGGCAAAAGGAATATATTATATATACATTCATTCAGTACAAAAACAAAAACAAGAATGCACGGAATGATCAAAAGTGGATATATTACCAATTGACGAGGGATCTCACACGTAGAAAGAAACATATATACATGAATACACTGATCGACGCATAAAGCATATATTTGCTTTCAATCACCAACGCAAACTTGCGATCTTTATATTAATAAGTATAAACACGACAATAAGATGGTCTGTGTTGTTGAAGACAGGTTTGTTAATAGCTAGGCTGGTCGCAAGACAAATAAGCCATAGAATAGATGAGGTTTTGGGCCTTAATCCATCGAAAACCCCACTATCTATCTAAATAATTAAGCACATCCAAATGTTCTGTTTAGCTACATTGTTTAAGACTAAGGGTGCGTTTGGTTTGTAAGTGGGATTTGAATTGGATTTTGATTTGAAAAATGTTTGAAAGAAAATGAGGAGAGAGAAAATGTGTAGTATATAAAAATTATAAATAAGTTTATTATATAAACCTATTATTTGTTAAAAATAAAATAGTGAAAAAGAAATATTAAAAATAAAAATAATTGAAACTTGTGGTTGATGTTAATGCATAAGTGGAACCATTTTGAATCAATCATCAAATCCTACTAATTTACCCTACTATTAAATCTTTCATTCTATACTTATATTTGAAAGAAAAAAATATACCAAACAACTCTTTTGAATTTTCTTTGATTCTAAACTCCTGATACCCTGATACCAAATGGGCCAAATTAGCAGTTTAGCACCAAACGATTAAGTACTAACATACAAACAGTTCGGAAACAAACAGTTGGAAAGGGATAAAGGTTATCTTCTACACATACGGCGCATTCACATTTCTTTTAAGGGCAAATTCTTTAATTACTGCCCAAATTCTTTCTAGACAATAAATAAATAAATAACATGAATTTTCAAAATAGACAAGGTAACTTGGGTGACTAGTCGCTCAAATAAAATGTCGCCCAAAGTACAATCAAGTAACACTTGTCGATATTTTATTTGAGCGACTTGAAAAAATACCTTACTATAAAAAGTTGCCCAAAGTTGACCGACTAGTCGCTCAAGTCGCCTTATCTATGTAGAAAAGTCATGTTTTTTTGTCTAGAAAAATTTGACCGACTAGTTGCTTTTTTTTAAAAGATGGGGTAAACTACAAGTTATGTCCCTGTGGTTTCCCATTTTCGCATGGATGTCCCTCAATATTTAAAAATGCAGAAAATGTCCTTGTAGTTTCCACTTTTGTGCGAATAATCTCTTTTGCTAACGGTCGTTAAAAATCCCCGTTAGCAAGTCCTCAAGTGTTTTCTAGGTGAGGGTATTTTTGTCATTTCACTTTTTCCGCCACTTTTACACCACATGTACCTGAAAACCCACTTGGATACCTACTTTTTTTAGGGACAATTTTTGCAACTAAAGTTTTTGCAACATAACATTTTCACCTCGATCCTCTCGCTTCTAACTTCCTAAATTTTTCAAAGCACCAAATTTATAACTAGATCCAAAATGGTTTGAGTTACTAGCTGGCAAATTAAAGGTCGCAGTTCACAGATTCCTGCTATTGAGGTACTATACGGTAAGATTTACACTTTTGTTTCGAATGACCATGCACTTTATATATAGAAATTAAAGCAGAGTACGTTGATTCATGAAATGTTATGGTTATTTTTTTATTTTCGATTTTTTTTTTTATTATTTGTTTTCCTTCCCAAATTCGTATGAAAACCTCTTCACTCTTTAAATCTACCACAATGTTGAGTTTTCTGATCCAATTGATAGAGAATACAAGTTTACTATGGTTGTTCATGTAGACATCATTAATTATGAGTTGTTCTCCATTCACGAGTTAGCCTAAATGTTAGGTGAACTAGGTTTGGGTGATAATAATCAGTTGTTGTTTACCTATTTTAGAGTCGCAGGACAGTCTTTAGATGATGGATTAGTTCCCTTAATGCCGGATAAGGACGTGCTGACATTGTTAAAATAAGTACCAAATTAAAAAAATAGATGTTTATGTAGAATATGGTGTATCTTTGGTAGAAAAAGAATGATAAAAAAAATATGATGATGGTTAGGGGTTGTCAATCAAAGAGTGTAGTGATTGAAGAAATTGTTGAGGATAATGTGGTTAGTGAACCTGTTAAGAAGAATAAAGGAAAAACTGTTGTTGTTAGAGTGTGATGGTACAACTAATGTAACTGATGTAAGTTGGAAGGAGTATAATCATGAAATGGGATCAACAAGCTGATAATGTAGGATTTCTGCATTGTGAAAATGGGGTACCACCATCCTCATTCAATGCATTCTATTACTTAAGGGTGTGCCCGGTTAGTAGTAGGGAAAAATAAAGGGAAAGGGAAAAGGAATGGGTGATTGTGGGTAATCAATCCCTTACCCCCTCCCCACAGTTTACTCTATAATGGTCCATTACCCATTAGTGGGTAATCATTATATTACCCCCTCCAACCAAGCACCTCTAATCAATCCCTTTCCCATTCCCCACCCCCTTAACCCCCCACCAAGCACCCCCTAAATCTCTTAGAAGAGAGTGATTATGACCAGATGGGTGGTTTTATGCTTGAGAAGGATAAACAAGCTAAGCCATTTTTTGAAGACGACTTGTTCTAATAAGATAGTACCGTAAATTGGGATGAGGATTCATGCCATATAGTAGTTGAAGAAATTGCATAAATGATTCATAAGTTAGCAAATGAGGGTGTGTTTTTTCATAATATTGAACAAGAGGTTGATGAGGAAGTTATAGAAAGAGAAGATCCAGAAGGGGGTATTAGTGATTTTGAGCATGATGCCAATGAGATGCCAAGAACAGAACCAGAAGTTGACATGCATGATTTCCACTTTGAGGTAGATGCAAACATTCACCAGAATAGGAGAGAAGCTGATAGAGTTCAGATTGAGTTTGTTATAAATGTAATTGATGAGGCGAAAAATGATCCGTTTTTAGGGGGTCATTTAAGCCCGAATCCGACTTTATTTGATCAAATATTGCCCTAAATCGTTCCTTTTGTGATTTTAGGTACTTGGAGAGTGAATTCTGGAAAAGAAGCCATTTTGGACGTTTTTGGAGCATAAAAGTGAAGAAAACGGCAAAGTCTCAATTTTCCATGCTGGGAACAGTACATGAAGGCGTCAAGAGTTGTTCATGACGGCGTCAAAGTCCCAAGAATAAAATACCGTAGTTGATGACGGCGTCACACAGGGCGTCAGAAGTAGATCAAGGCCGTCCGAGGAAGTATTTGGCGGCGAGATGACGGCGTCACACCCTTGCTCTTGACGCCGTCACCCCTGTTTTCCTATATATAGTTTTCTAGTTTTTCACATTAAAAAAAGGGGAGAAGTTTTGGAGAAACCCTAAAGACGAATTTGGTGCAACTTTTACAGGTTTTTCAAGGGTTCCAAACCCTTGATACCTTGCATTGTAATTGAGATAAGTGTTCTTCTAATTCAATCAATATGTCTATGTGTTGGTTGTCTATATCTTGTTCTTGTCTCAATTCCATTATGCTAGGCTAGATCTCCTTTGTGTTTGCTTAGATCTAATGAAACCTAGATATTGATTATGTGTTGATTACTTGTTTATTCTTGTCTTGGATGAATGATTTTATATGTTAGGCTTAAGAAAACTGGCAGATCTCCAAATGGTAACATGCTTGAACGTCTTAAGAAACATGAACCGAGGCGTACTAGGTCTTTATTGGTTGTATTTAATGCATGAGCCACTGTTTACAATCCCTATAGTTGTGCTGGGTCATGGTGTAGGAGGAGATAAGAGCTCATAGAATTGGGGAGTTATGTATGCCACTCCATGAATGGTATTAAGGAATACAATCCGTCATCCATGCAATTATAACAAGTAATTAACGTGTAAAAGATATCTAGGGAGTAGTGAAGTCTAAGTAAACACATTTTCTCCAATTACTGCTCACAACCTTAGTAATAATTAGTTTATTTTCATTTTCAGTATTTTATTTTGATTGCATCTTAGTTTTGGGTTAGTTGAATAGCAACTAATTCCGCCCACTCTTCCAAAACCCGAGATTTTACTTGCTTTCTAAAAAATATAAAAATACAAAAATAATCATCCCTCACCTTTAGAACTAGTAATTAGGCTTTCTAATCCTAGCGACACTATTCCTAAGCTGAACGATCAATCCCCCGGTACTTGTCACTATATTATACTACAACGATCAGGTACACTGCCTGGTGGGGGTTGTAAGCTTCTCGAGATCCCTCGAGAGGTAAAGCCTGTTGCGATTCCCACGCATCAAGTTTTTGGCGCCGCTGCCGGGGAATAGTTATTGTCTAGGTTATAATTTCTTTTTATTAGGTCTACTTGCTAGATTCCTTTCTAGTAAGATTTTTATTTTTATTTTTAGGTCTTCTTTAGTCTATCTTATTTCTTCGTGCCTTTGTTCGTAACTCTTTACCATCCGACATCATGGAAGGTGGTAACATCTTTGAACCCGTCATCCCACTACAACAAAACCCACCATTAGAACCCCTTAGGCCCCGAACCTTAGGAGAGTATTCCCGACCTAGCCACCAAGGCTACCGAAACACCATTGAGCTCACCGGAGACAATGTGACCCCTTTGCGATCCGACACCATCCTGTTGGTGCAAAGCGGATGTGCATTCCATGGACTTTGTTCCGAAGATCCAAACCAACACCTTAAGGACTTCCTCAAAATCGTAGATTCCATAGACCTAGGTGTTGAAACTAGAGAGACTACCCGTTTACGCCTATTCCAATTCTCTCTACGGGATCAAGCTAGTCAATGGCTTGAGCGTTTAACCGCAGGATCCATCACCACATGGGATGATCTCACCACTCGTTTCCTTGCTCAATTTTTCCCACCGGGGAGAACTACTAAGCTTAGAAATGATATCTTGATGTTCCAACAACGTCAAAATGAATCTCTTTATGAAGCATGGACTCGTTTCAAGGACTTACTCCAAAAAGTCCCTCATCATGGCATAGATCTTTGGCTCCAAGTCCAAATCTTCTATGACCATATCGACATCTCCACGAAGCGAACCATTGACCAATCGGCCGGTGGTAAGCTACGTGATCTTAGTGCGGAACAATCATGGGAACTCATAGAAGATCTTGCTCTCTATGACAACGAAAGTTGGAATGATCCCCGTGATTTGAACAAAACGGTCAAGGCAATATCATTGCATTCGAACAATTCTAGCACTCCCGACCGTAGGATCATGGAACTTGAGGACCAAGTCAAGTTTCTCATGAAATCTTACGAAGCTCCGAAGCCTTCAAGCCAAGTGAACAAAATCACTTCTTCATGCGAATTATGTAGTGGTCCCCATGACACTCGTGATTGTGTGGAACTCCCCGGAACAGCTTTTGCGGACTACGCATCCACGCGTACCGACGAAGCGGGAGATAAGTGGTACACTTTCAAGCCCGAGCCAAACACATACGGTGATTCATACAACCCCTCTTGGAAAAATCACCCAAACCTTAGGTGGAGACAAAATCAACCCAATTCCTCCAATCCGCCTAATCGTTACCAACCAAACGGTCCACCATCCAACCGTACTTTCAACAACAATCCTTCTAACAACTATGGTAGTACCAACAATCTTGAAGGATTGATGTCAAAGTTCATGGCATCTCAAGAAGCCCGCATAGCTAGGTTTAAAACCGAATTCAACCAACAACAAACGGAGATGACCAACAAGATTGACAACTTGTTGAAAGCCCTCAACAACCAATCGTTAATCACACCTAGGAAGGACACTAGGGACACCAATAGTGGAAGCCAAATTAAGGATCCCTCATCATCCAAACATGTCCACTTTGTCAATGTTGTCACCATTAAGCCAATAGATAAGGAGATAGAGGAGAGTGACAAGGAGGAAGTTAGAATAGAAGCCGATAGTAAGGATGAGAGTAGGGAAGTTGAGGTTAATAAGGATGAGGAATTAGATGAGGTAGAACCTATAGAAGAATACTTTGATAAGTTGCCAACCAAGGAAGAATGGGAATACCATAAGGAGTTATTCGATAGTCCCGAGAGAACATATATCTTTGGCACACCCCTTATCAAAATGGGAGACCCCTCTAACATTAACATCCCATGCAATATCGGGCACATGCATATATGGAAAGCTTACATCGACCTTTGATCCCCCGTGAACATCATGACTAGGACTTATTACAATTGGGTGATGAAGAAGCAACTCAATTTTAGGATGATGCCCGGTAAGAATCTGATAAGTAATTTTGCAGGAAGAGTGAAGGGACTGCATGTGATTATAGGGAATCTCACTTATGAAATCGATTTTATGATAGTTGAGGACACTCGTCCGGTGATAGATGCTTGCCTAAGCCAAATAATATTCGGAAAACCATTTGTTGAGGCCACTAGGATGAGTTATGATCCGACTTTAGGGATTGTTAGATTCAAGAAAGAGAAAGATGAGGTTGCTTATCAAATGCACTACAAGATCGAACAATACCGCCTTCTCTCTAATTTCGAAAAGGAACATAAGCAAGCGGCTTATTATAGGAATGAGGAGGATAGACGTAGGGGAGTAGAATATGTAAAGAATAGGATGCTTGGTTTCTACAAAGAGTGTTTGCAACTAGGTCCAGAATACAAAACTGGTTTAGAAGACGACCTAGAGAGTGGAACCAATGATGAAATCACGTAGTAACCCATAGCCTTGAGTCTAGCTACAAGACTCGTAAATAAAGAAAAGCGCTTCTTGGGAGGCAAACCATGTTTTGTGTGATTTTTATTTGTTTGTTTGTTATTTGCTTCCGTATGCATGTTTTATTTTTATTGTTGGTTGATCATGTTTCTCAATTAAAATGTGGAAATACTTTACTTTGTTGTTTAGCCTAATCTTAACTCCAACCTAAAAGTATTTTTGCAAAAGATAAGTGTAAGGGGAAACCCCAAATATGTTTTTAAGAAACAACCCGATCATGATTCTCCACAATATTAAATGAGCATGTATATTCGTATTTGTTAGAGTCAAATGCTTGTATTGAGTCATAATGAAGTTTTGCAGGATTTTCCAGGAAGTAGGACCAAGTTTTTCCAGAAATTTTCCGAAAACTTAACATAAGAATTTCTGCAGGTCAATTCTGACGGCGTCAGAGTATTACTCTTGACGGCGTCAGGAGTTAAAATCTGGAAATTTTACCGGTTTTGTTTTTCTAACGGAGTCTTATGGTTTTTGTGAATTATTAAGTTTTATAATCTCCAGGAAATCTGCAAACTTCATTCCACAAGCATTATATCTTACCTTGTTTTCTAGGATTTAGTAACTTATATAGGATGCCGCCGATTTTACGCGAGGTTGTCTTGTCTATTCAGGATTTACAGGTAATGTATGACAAGAAGATGATTTATATTCTGGAAGGGAAGCTTTGATTGTTCATTTTCTTGGAGGAAGATTTAACCTGGCCACCTATAATCCATACCGAGCGAATCAGGGGAGTATTTGATTTCATTCTATTTACTTTTTCACTTTTACACTCTTTACTTGAACATTGGGGACAATGTTCATCTTAAGTGTAAGGGGAGGGTAAAAAGATGATACCTTACATATGCACTTTCGCTTGAGTTTGTTTTGTTTGATAGTAGATGTGTAATAAAACTATGAGAAATACTTGTTAGTGTAATTTTAGCGCCAAATTTAAATTTTTTTACAACATTTAGGAGTGAAACTTTAGCCATAGCAAGCGTCTCATGGATAGGAGGTTGTATGACTAGCACATAACCGTATATTCAGAAAAATTTTCCACCCAAAAATGTGAGGTTCGCCTTTAGATTTGATAGGAAAAGCATTCATTATTAGTGCTTATGAGTGTACCGGTAGCATTTAGATTCTAGAACTTGCGTTAGTGATGCATCCCGAGACCGCTAGTGAGACTACATTCGTGTGGTAGGATTTACTACATGATAAGAGGCATTAGGATCACCCTTGTGTTAAACCCGTATTATAATTACTTGACCATTTAAGTCATATTACTTGGCTAGTTAAGTCAACTAATTTTTCCCACACCCTTAGTGTTGTACTCATTTTTAGTACACGATACCCCTAGTACACCCCTCTGAGCCTATCTTTTCGTTTCTAACTTTAAGCATTTTACTTAAAGGAAGAATTTGTTACACCCCACTTAAATGTACACCCAAATCGCCTTAGCCTTCCGTGTATGCGCTCATTTTTAGTGCATTATTGTTATTTGTTAAACCCTAAGTTAACTTTCTAATTGATTACATGGTTGCTAAGTCGAGTCATATCATTGTACATATTGTTTTGGGACGATTGGGACTCATGGGTAAGTACTTATTTTATGGAGTAATGGGGAAGAACATAATATTATTACCCCCATATGTGCGTTAATCTTAAAAGTGCTCCAAGTGTTTTGATTTTCTTAAATCGAGTCATTAGTTTAGTTTATTGTAAAGTATGTAAAGATTCAAGTGTAAGGGGAATGTTCATTCCCTATGATGTATTATTTTGGATGGTAGGGTAAGAATGTATGCAAAAAAAAAAAAAAAAAAAAAAAAAAAAAAAAAAAAAAAAAAAAAAAAACGGACTACCATCCTGTTTCATTCTATGCTCATTTTATGTTTTTAGTTATTTTTCATTTGTTAGCTTAAGTTGAGTCTAGTCTTGGCTTAGCAACGCCATCTTGTACATGTAATTAACCAAGATTGTTAACTCGCCACCAGTAAAACTTCCTTTATCCAACAAAACCGTGTAATTCATATCCCTATACCTAACGTTACAACCCTTTAAAAGACCTCTTTGATAGTTTATCCTAGGTGCTTACGCCATGTGGTGGAGGTTTGATCCTTTCCCAAGCCTATGGTAATCTATTTTGCTATGACAGGTAGTGAGAGATATCTTCCATTTTCATAATGTTATATTACTTTATTACACCCGAGAGATGTGAGTATCTAAACACTATTTGTGAGGTGCTTGTGTATGACCTCCGTGCTTGTCTATTGGTCTTTAGTGGAACGATTATTTGTTGTAATTACTTTTATATTAGTGTTAAATGACCCCTAACTTGTCTTTTGAGTAGAATAAAAGCACATTTGCTTGAGGACAAGCAAATCTCAAGTGTAAGGGTATATGATGAGGCGAAAAATGATCCGTTTTTAGGGGGTCATTTAAGCCCGAATCCGACTTTATTTGATCAAATATTGCCCTAAATCGTTCCTTTTGTGATTTTAGGTACTTGGAGAGTGAATTCTGGAAAAGAAGCCATTTTGGACGTTTTTGGAGCATAAAAGTGAAGAAAACGGCAAAGTCTCAATTTTCCATGCTGGGAACAGTACATGAAGGCATCAAGAGTTGTTCATGACGGCGTCAAAGTCCCAAGAATAAAATACCGTAGTTGATGACGGCGTCACACAGGGCGTCAGAAGTAGATCAAGGCCATCCGAGGAAGTATTTGGCGACGAGATGACGGCGTCACACCCTTGCTCTTGACGCCGTCACCCCTGTTTTCCTATATATAGTTTTCTAGTTTTTCACATTAAAAAAAGGGGAGAAGTTTTGGAGAAACCCTAAAGACGAATTTGGTGCAACTTTTACAGGTTTTTCAAGGGTTCCAAACCCTTGATACCTTGCATTGTAATTGAGATAAGTGTTCTTCTAATTCAATCAATATGTCTATGTGTTGGTTGTCTATATCTTGTTCTTGTCTCAATTCCATTATGCTAGGCTAGATCTCCTTTGTGTTTGCTTAGATCTAATGAAACCTAGATATTGATTATGTGTTGATTACTTGTTTATTCTTGTCTTGGATGAATGATTTTATATGTTAGGCTTAAGAAAACTGGTAGATCTCCAAATGGTAACATGCTTGAACGTCTTAAGAAACATGAACCGAGGCGTACTAGGTCTTTATTGGTTGTATTTAATGCATGAGCCACTGTTTACAATCCCTATAGTTGTGCTGGGTCATGGTGTAGGAGGAGATAAGAGCTCATAGAATTGGGGAGTTATGTATGCCACCCCATGAATGGTATTAAGGAATACAATCCGTCATCCATGCAATTATAACAAGTAATTAACGTGTAAAAGATATCTAGGGAGTAGTGAAGTCTAAGTAAACACATTTTCTCCAATTACTGCTCACAACCTTAGTAATAATTAGTTTATTTTCATTTTCAGTATTTCATTTTGATTGCATCTTAGTTTTGGGTTAGTTGAATAGCAACTAATTCCGCCCACTCTTCCAAAACCCGAGATTTTACTTGCTTTCTAAAAAATATAAAAATACAAAAATAATCATCCCTCACATTTAGAACTAGTAATTAGGCTTTCTAATCCTAGCGACACTATTCCTAAGCTGAACGATCAATCCCCCGGTACTTGTCACTATACTATACTACAACGATCAGGTACACTGCCTGGTGGGGGTTGTAAGCTTCTCGAGATCCCTCGAGAGGTAAAGCCTGTTGCGATTCCCACGCATCAGTAATTGACATTGAGGAACTTGACAGTTGTGATGAGGGTTATGATATAAAACCTGTAACTAAAAGAAATAGAAGGTTTAAGGAAATGAGAAGGGCTTAAAAGGGTAAGAGTAAAATCATAGATGGTGCATTTAGGGTGGGAGAAGAGTTTGCTACAAGAAGAAAAAAAAGTGACTAATAATGTGAAGTTACATGCATTGGAGTTAAGGAGAGCTTTTTCTGTTCTCCAACGTGATAAACAAAGGGTGGGAGCTAAGTGCTACGGCATTGTAGTTGGTTCAACCAAATTCAGTTCATCAACTACCAAACAAGAGGTTATGTCATCCACCTCAAACACTCAGGGTAAAAAGAAATGCAAGGATGTTAATACTAAAGGTTTTCAAATCAAGAATCATAACCCCTTTGCCCATGGACCCTACACGTCTCAATGTGGGGGAACGACCAGTGTTGGTTGGTTAAAACATTGAAAGATGTTCCTAATTATCTTCAAACAAGAGATGTTAAAATTGTAACATCAAGGTTCCTTTCAACAGAGGTCAGCAAAATAGTTTCTACCAATCCTAAAATCCGAATTAAGGAATTACAACATGAATTACAAAGAATTCCAAATAATCATATCACATAATAAAGCTTATAAGGCAAAGGAAATTGTTGCAAAAAGATGACAGAGGATAATCAACAATACTATTCCCTCCTTCGAGATTATGCTATGGAGCTCAAAGCAAGAAACATAGCCACAACAGTCAAGATCCAGGTGGAAACCAATACATTTTTTGACTCTTAATTCAAGGGTATTCAAAATAATTTATGTGTGTACTAGTGCACTTAAAGTTAGATATACAGCTACAAGAAGAGAGATATTGTGGTTGAATGGTCCTTTCATAAAGGGCCATTTACAGGGCATATTTTGACGGTTGTTGGTATTGATGGTAACAATGGTATTTACCCTCTTGCATATGCTATTGTTGAGGCTGAGTGTAAGAGTTTTTGGTTATGGTTCTTACAAAATCTAGGTGATAACCTTGATTTACAAAAAAATATAACTACACTTTCATTTCAGATATACAAATGTAGAATCGATTCCATTAAGAATGGTTATATCAAATTCATTACACATAAGCATTGTTTTAATCCACTATGTGTTTGTTTTAATCCAATATGTCTTATTTGTAACAGGGTATTCTAGCATCTATTACACAAGTTTTTCCTTTTTCTGAACACAGATACTGTGTTAGACATAACTATGACAACATGAAGCACATTTTCAAAGGTAGGATTTACAAGGATCTTTTGTGGATGTTTGCAACAGAAACCACTATGGTTTAGTTTCGAAGAGAAATGGAAGAACTTAAAGCCTTCAAAGCTTATAAGTTGTTACAAAAGATACCATCAAACTCATGGTCAAGGTCTCATTGTTCAGGTATAACCTTTTTCATATTTGTATTTTAAGTGTATATATAGTAGACATAAACTTATCCTTAATCCTTAATCAATAAAGGCAGAGCTATGTATGAAATTCTGGTCAAGAACCTTTGTGAGTCATTCAACAGTAAATTGGAAGATGGTAGAGATAAACTAATAATAGGGGACCGCAACAAGGATATATACTTGGTAAAAAACGCAAAAGTTGACCCTCTTTTGCTCTCTCTCTGGCGAAAAACGACGATCTTAATAATTGCCGAATCGTTTTTTCATTTTTTGCCATTTTAATTTGTGATCTTTGAATTCCTAACATTCATTAATTACTACTTTCTATGACCCACTATCATAGAACACAGGAATTAATTGTTTTTGTTTTTAACTGATCGCTAATTATGCCGCAAAGGGATTTATTTTTAATATTGTATGTTGCCTACTCATTTGATTTACTCTATATTACTTTTGAATCGTTTTTGTTTCCTTCTGATTTATTCTCTTCTCGGTTCCTTTTTGGGTCAATTAGGGTTTAATTAAGTTGGATTCTTTAGCCGGTTTATTCTTCTAGTAAGTCGATTATTATCTACAATATAGTTATTATCGATTATACTTAACTATTGTTCGATCAATATGGCTGGTGGTTGATCTTGAGGTGTGCTTCGTTTGAAACCCTAACTGTTGCAGTTAGGGTTTTACCTTCTTGGGCGTTTTCTTGTGCTATACTGTATAAGGGTTAGCAATCTACTGGTTGTTTTTTTGTTTGGGTTTAGAGAGATGATTAACAAAGGTTTCCTTAATAATAAGAATGTGTCTGATTCATTAACACTTCCTGTTAATGTGAACTTAAATGAATTGAGGGCTAGATTCAAACGTTCTAAAACTCGAGAAGCTGCTAGGAGTGGTAGGAACCCTATTGTTTCCACTGCTACTGGTGCACAAGATGATGCATCTGGTCATGGTCTAAGCGATAAGGATGGGGCAGATTCTACGGTTGCACAAACAGCGAATGCATCTGGTGGTGTTGCAACGTATGCTCCTATTATTTCTGATTGGACTGTTGAGGATGGTGATATTGAATTATCTATGATAGTGGACAAAAATAAACAAGTGAAGCCGGTTTCAGTTGATTCTTCTGTTAATTATGCGAATGGTTCACAAGGGGCTGCTAACCAATCTCATGGGTTTGATAAGGTAGCTACGAATTCACCTGGGGCTGGTGGTATTGTTAAGGTTGGTGTGGATGTTTTGAAGCAAGCTTCTATGTCATATGCTGGTGTTACTTCTAATGAACATAAGCAACACACATCTAACTTTCGTAGGCTGGAATGTAGCAAGAAATCAAATGGTGTGGATCTTTCTGTCCCTATGAATGTGGTTGAAGAGGTGAACACTAGATATGAGAATACTCTTTATGGATATTTCCTTGGTCAACGTCTTGCTTTTCCTGTTGTTGATTACTATGTACGCAATACGTGGGCTAAGTATGGTATACAGAAGGTTATGATGAATGCAAAGGGGTTCTTTTTCTTTCAGTTTAATTCGAAGAAAGGTGTGGAGGATGTTCTTGAAAACGGTCCTTGGTTGATTAGAAACGTTCCTATTATTCTTAAACCATGGAATTTGAACACCAAATTACTTAAAGAGGATTTGACCAACATCCCGGTGTGGGTTAAATTCCATGATGTTCCTCTTGCAATGTTTTTGGATGATGACCTTAGTCTTCTTGCTACATTGATTGGTACTCCCAAAATGTTAGATGCTTATACTAGTCAGATGTGCAAGGAATCATGGGGCCGTAGTAGTTTTGCCAGGTGCATGATTGAAGTAAAGTTGGATGAGGTGTGATTGATGCTAAACCACCAACTTAAATTAACCAAAGAATGGTCAACTAAGTCAAATAGCCTAGATCAATGCTCCGCGGAATATAGTGTTTCCCCGGGTCGTTATGTCCCGACGAGGTGTGAATGACAATCAAAACGGTTATTTGATCGGGTGAATTTGGATGGAAAAGGTTTGTGAGTGATTAAACTACTGATTTATACAATGAAATAGCTTAAACAAGCTATATGAATAAGACGGGAAAGGAGGAAAAACCAGAAACGATTAAAACCTAAAAACGCGCACGTTACGTTTAAATAAACGTAGACGTACGAGATAAAACGTAAAAACTGAAATCTGAAAACACCCAGGGGGTGAAAATGACTTTTTTACAAACTAAAATGTAAAAGAAAATTTTTAGAAAAAGAAAATAAATTTTTACACTAATTAATTATTTAATATTAATTAAAAACTATTTAATACTTATTATTAATACTTAAATAACTAAAATACAATATAATATTATTTAAATACTAAAAAGGTGAAAATAAAATTTCTAAAATTATAAAATGACTAAAAATAAGTTTTAAAAATAAAAATAAGTATTTTTGTCTTTTTGTGATTTTTCTATTAATTAATTACTTATTAATTACTAATTAACTAATTAACTATTTTAAATTAAGAAAAATACTAAATGAACAGTAAAAATTATGAGAAAATTTCTAAAATTATTTTATAACATATAAAAGCTATAAAAAATATAAAAACTAGGTTTTGATTAATAAAAACTAATTATGCTATTTTAAACTTAATATTAATTAATTTCTAATAAAACTAATATTAAATATAATAAATACCAAATCATAAAATAAAAATCTGAAAAATTTATTATAACTACTTTAATATATGAGGAATTTAATAAAAATATAAAAAAGCTAAGTACTTAATAAAAATTTAAAAATGAAAATTAAAATTAAATAAAATTAAATAGAAACTATCACTTAGAAATTACATTAACTTTTCTGGATTTTTTCTTTTAGAAACCTACTTTACATCTAAAAATAGCAAACTTTTGTAAAAACAAACTTTTTAGAAGCTAAAAATAAGCACAGAATAAGCTAAAAGTCAAGACAGTTGACTTTGTTTGACTAAAGGAGAAAATGAGCTTAAATCAGCTAAGGTGGGACCCACTCTGGATGAATCAGGTTCCAATAAGCTATGTTAACTTGTAAAAGCTGGAATAAGCCAAAAGGGACCACAGAATAAGCTATAAGCTAATCAAATAAGCACTTGGTTCTTGGATTTCAACTGAAAATGGGACAGAGTTGTGAGGCCAATTCAGGTGGGGCCCAGGGGGTATGTGGTCAAACCATGGGTCAATATATGGAGCCTGGTAGGAGGGGGAATGAAAGGTGCAAGGTTCATGGCCTGGGGCCCACTGGATTGATCAGAAAACCACCACCAAGTGGTGGTGGTGGTGGTGCTGCTGCTGAGACAGAGCAGACCTCAGCCCTGCAAGTCACTTTGTGGCTTTGTGGGGCCCACAAGAAAAATAGCAAAAATGTAACAAAGCTAGGAAACCAAAGATGAGCTATCAGATTACAATTAGGAACAGATTTCAACCTCTAATTCAACTCACAAAAATCAAAACAATTTCTCAAACTTTTAGAAAAATCTGAAGTGTGCACTTTGACTTTTTGATAAAACTTGGAAAGTTGACTAATTTGAGTTTGTAACTGAATCTAATGAATGATTATGTTGTTTTAAGGTAAAATAGAGCTAAATTACTTTAAACCTACAACTTTTACATTGATTTTTTGGTTTGTGGATCTCAAATCCCCTCACAGTTAACTGTGAGGGGGGGGGGGGGTTCCCTTTGATTTTGACTTTAATCCAAATACACCCTGGCTTTTAAGATTTGAAATTACCCTTCTAACCTATAATAACATGTTAAAACAACAAATTCAACAAAACAACAACAATAACACAGTTCAAAGTCCTGATCCAAACACTACCTTAAAATCTAAATTAGACTACAAATATGAGATTTAAACAATAACACTAAGATTTTATGCTCAAAACAGATTTACCACACTACATAGAGAGTACTAGATCACTGATTAGCTACAAACAACCACAATGAAAATGATATGCAAATTTGGAATTTGTGCTTACAACTGATTCACTGATGAGAACATGTTCCACAGGCTCAAAAACCTTTCCTATAGCTTAACAGTAAGCTATAATACCCAGAGCAAATCACATCATCCCTGCTCCATGCCTCACTCTTTCTAAGAACTGATTTTCTGTTTTTTTTTTATTTATTTATTTGTATTTTAGAGAATTATTTTTGGTGACTGAGTGAAAATGGAGTGTAAAGCTTCTTGGATATAAAAGAACTTGCAACTAAACTGAAATTGAACTTGAACAACAAGGAGTAACAGCTAAAAGGCTTTGAACAAGAATTTTACTAAAATCTTTAAAACTTCATTAAAACTGCAAATGATACAAATCTTACACTTTGAAGATTGAAAAGTTACATTAACTTAAAAATAACAGAATACAAGCTATAATTATAATTAAAAAGACAAGATTACATTAAATTGACATTAGCTAAACCTAACTATACTACTGCTACACTACACTACTTGTCTTTCTCTTCTTTTTCTTTTCTTTTTATAGTCCTGGAGTGTCTCAGAGTCTTTCCCACTTCATTTGTAACCGTAGGATGGCTTAGTTTTGATCAAGGCCATTTAAAGATTTTTGGCGGGAAAACGGGAAATAGCAGTTGGGTGGGTTAGGTGTGGTAATAAATGAGGAGGGGGAAAAGTGAGGGTGTAGGTGAAGGCTTTAATGAGGGTTGGTGAAGGTTTAGTGGAGATAGGAGAGGAGGGGGGAGACCAGGTTGCAGAAATCATGGAGGTGGGGGACGGTGAACAGTGGACGAGGGTGTGGGTTTGACTTGTCAACGTACGGGGTGAGTTATTATAAAAGGGATGGGCCGGGTATTTTTGTTTGGGCTTGGGGTTTGGTTTACTGGATCAGACCATGAAAAGGGCCAAAGGGTGGTTTGGTTAGTTTAAAACATAAGGGTCCAATATGGTTAGTTTAAATTTCACAAGGACCAATTATGTAAATTCTGAAAACACAAGGGACTGAAAATGTAATATTCCAAGGTTATTAAAAGGACTTAATTTGACAACATTAGAATAGTACAAGGATGAAATTTAATATTTTCCAAAATAAAATACCCGGGGACTAATTTTGCAAATTTCCAAACTCCGGGGACTAAACTTGTAATTTTCTCAAAATTTTCATCCAGGGAATAAAAGTGATTTTTGTAACTTCCCAAGGACCCAAAATGATTTTCCTTTCAAAAATATCCCACCAGGGACCAAATCTGCCAATTTCTGAAACTCCAGGGACTAAACTGTAAATTTCCAAAACTTTCCAATTTTTCACCAAAGGACAAAATATGACAACTTATGATTGTAAAAGGACCTTTGGTGATAATTTTCCATATTTTGAATATCCAGGGACTAGATTTGTAATTTTATGAAAGTTGAGGGACTGAAACTGCCAATTTTGCAAACTTTGTGCGTTTTTCATTTGTTTTTGCTCGTTTTGCATCTAAAACATATAAAACACAATTTTGAAATATTTTCAGTATTTTGATGCATTACTGAGTGTTTTTGTATGTTTTGCAGTTCAGATTAGACCAAAAATGATGAGTGTTTGAGCACTCATCAATCCCCCACACTAAACTATTGCTAGTCCCTAGCAATACTGTTTTGAAAACTTGATGGATTTGAAAAACTCTTTACCAAAAGCCATCACTTCTGGAGTAGCCAGGTGTAAGAACTGTGGCACACCTGATAACCGTGTGATTTTGAGCAAACCACCAGCTGTCAACGGATTTGAGTAGTCTTTACCAAAAGCCGTTTGCTTCTGGACTAGCCAGCTCTTGATGGAATAGTCAACATCTTGGTGAGCTGATTACCAATTATGGATTTTCCACGGCCTTTACCACAAGCCATAATCTTGTGGGCTAGCCAACTCATTTGTTTTCGGGGAGTTGATGAACCATACAATTTTGGGCAAATTGCAAGCCGTAAACGGATTTGATATGTCTTTACCAAGAGCCGTTTGCTCCTGGACTAGCCAATCCCGTTTGTCGGTTAGACAAGGCGGACTGATTACCACAAAAAAATTTTTGAGCTTCAGTGAAAAATTTTTAAAATTTTTGAAATTTTGGCTAAAACGGGGGTATTATATAGTAAAATGTGATAAAATTCGCTAGAATAGCGAATACCCCCCCACACTTAGCATGAATATTGTCCTCAATATTCAAAATCCCGGCTAGTATGCCGACATTTTGAACGTAAAAAGGCAACATTACAAGCTAAGCATGGAAAATACCATTTTGTATTTTCACTCTTGTAATCATAGCATGGGGGACTCCCCCACACTTAGGGTGAAAACCCTATAAGCATGCTATTGTTTTTGTTTACCGAGTCGCTAGCTTGACTCGACCCCGAAATCATTTGTCCTTGGGGAAGCATGATGTGGAAGAAATAATCTCAATCGGACTTTCATTCAAAATGTTTGGACAAACATATGAAGCACGTGAAAGTTCCACACCGATGAGATAAGTATCCGGCTCAAGATAGTGATACATGAAAATGCCGGGATCAAATATGGTATCTTCATTCCCGAAGGAGTGAAGAAGAGGAGAAATCACCTGTTAGGTGAAGGAAAGAAGAGAGATCTGAATAGCAATTAAGATAAGAACTTCCTCCTCAAGAAATGCATATTCAAGTGGAGGAGGAAAGTCCTTAAGCTTGATCTCAGGAAATTTATCAGTTTCCTCAACTGATTTGATTTCCTCATTATGAAGTTGTTTGGGTGGGAGAGGGGGGAATGAATCTTCATTTAACAAACTCTCTAGAAAAAGAATGTCCCCCTCAGGATCAAGATAATTATCATCAACTTCATATGAAATTGAACTATCTTCAGTAAGAAAAGCCTCGAATTCGTCCAGATCATTTTCACTTTCCGGAGTAAGTGGATTGATCTGAGTAAGTTCAATCGAAGGATCACGCGTAAGTAAGAATTCTAACTCTCTCAAATCCGTATCAAAGTCAAAGACTTCATTTTCATCCCTTGGTGGGATGGGATCCATATGAGAGAGTTCATCAGCGAACTCTTCAAGAAGAAAGTCAACATCAGAGTGGAGAAGTGATGCATCAATAAATTCAATGTCTCCATAAGATAAACAATCATCACTGGAATCAGAGACAGTCTCAATTTGATCATTTGGATTATTAGGGGTGGAAGGAATATCACACATAAGATCAAAAGTCCCCTGTGACTCTCCTGGGATTGGGACAAGGATCTCAACACTAGACTTTATTAATTCGTCCGATTCCTTATTAGGAACAGTGCTAAGATGCTCATCCCCCATGTTCGGAGAGTGAGTGTGAACTTCGGGTGTGATAACAACAGACTGAGGGAGATGAGAGGAGCTAGCATTCATGGAATCTTCAAGTTCCATTTGTTCAACGGCTAGTAATTTCTCCGTCTCATTATTTTCTCCCTGATTCTCAATGGGAAGAATCACAAGTGATGAATCTGACGAACCCTTATAAAATTGAAGGATATCAAGGGTATCTTCAATATCACTATCATCATCACAGTCTAGAAGAGCAGCTTGACGAAATTTGGCACGTGTTATAGCTGCTTGTTCTAAGACAAGTAATTCTTCCATGCTCAATTCGTTTTTAGCCTCTCGTTCCTCAGCAAGTAATTCTGCCATAGATTTCTCACGAGAGTCTCGAAACGGTGTAGTGACCAACTCCTCCTTAAGTTCTTTTAAAATATCAAGAGCCTTAAGTAAAAGGTCTTGCTCGGTTTCTTGAGGAGTTGTGTGAATCATATTGTACTGTGGAGGTGGGTCTGAAAATGAAGAGTCGTAATTGTTACAAGGAAATGGATTCCTTGTTTGACAATCCGAGCTAGAGTGTGGACCTTCACAGTAATCACAACAGTAAAACTGATGTGGTTGTGGGTGGTGTGTGATAGAGTTATAATCGTTACCAGGAAACTGCTCATAGACAAGCGTGTTTCCCGATTGACAATCGGAACTGTAATGTGAACCACCACAGTACTCACAACAGTAAAACTGTTGAGTCTCATGGTGTGGTAACTGATGGAATGAATCAGTCGTGTCATGGTAGGAATAGGGATTCTGGTTATAGACAGACCCGTTTCCCGACTCTACCATGCCACAGCTGGGGCAATTGCCACCATTATGAGGATTACCACACCACTGGCAAACCAGAAAGTGTGGATGAGACATAGAGAGAATCAAATGTGTATAGAGGGGTAGGGATGAAGAATCAAAGGCGTGAGAGGGTAAAGGTGAATATTTTTGGGTTTTTGAATGAACATTTTGTACAAATGAGAAAGAAAATGTTTTTGTATTTTTTGTGTTCGTTGAAAACTGAGTTTAAAATGTTTTCGTGAACGGTTTTTTTTTTTGAAAATAGGAGATTATGAACAAAGGATGGATAAATGTACAATGGAACGAATTCCAAAGACACTAATCAGAAAAACCGTTTAGAATAGCGCGTACACCTCCCCGACAGCGGCGCCAAAAATTGATTGATGCTAAACCACCAACTTAAATTAACCAAAGAATGGTCAACTAAGTCAAATAGCCTAGATCAATGCTCCGCGGAATATAGTGTTTCCCCGGGTCGTTATGTCCCGACGAGGTGTGAATGGCAATCAAAACGGTTATTTGATCGGGTGAATTTGGATGGAAAAGGTTTGTGAGTGATTAAACTACTGATTTATACAATGAAATAGCTTAAACAAGCTATATGAATAAGACGGGAAAGGAGGAAAAACCAGAAACGATTAAAACCTAAAAACGCGCACGTTACGTTTAAATAAACGTAGACGTACGAGATAAAACGTAAAAACTGAAATCTGAAAACACCCAGGGGGTGAAAATGACTTTTTTACAAACTAAAATGTAAAAGAAAATTTTTAGAAAAAGAAAATAAATTTTTACACTAATTAATTATTTAATATTAATTAAAAACTATTTAATACTTATTATTAATACTTAAATAACTAAAATACAATATAATATTATTTAAATACTAAAAAGGTGAAAATAAAATTTCTAAAATTATAAAATGACTAAAAATAAGTTTTAAAAATAAAAATAAGTATTTTTGTCTTTTTGTGATTTTTCTATTAATTAATTACTTATTAATTACTAATTAACTAATTAACTATTTTAAATTAAGAAAAATACTAAATGAACAGTAAAAATTATGAGAAAATTTCTAAAATTATTTTATAACATATAAAAGCTATAAAAAATATAAAAACTAGGTTTTGATTAATAAAAACTAATTATGCTATTTTAAACTTAATATTAATTAATTTCTAATAAAACTAATATTAAATATAATAAATACCAAATGATAAAATAAAAATCTGAAAAATTTATTATAACTACTTTAATATATGAGGAATTTAATAAAAATATAAAAAAGCTAAGTACTTAATAAAAATTTAAAAATGAAAATTAAAATTAAATAAATTAAATAGAAACTATCACTTAGAAATTACATTAACTTTTCTGGATTTTTTCTTTTAGAAACCTACTTTACATCGAAAAATAGCAAACTTTTGTAAAAACAAACTTTTTAGAAGCTAAAAATAAGCACAGAATAAGCTAAAAGTCAAGACAGTTGACTTTGTTTGACTAAAGGAGAAAATGAGCTTAAATCAGCTAAGGTGGGACCCACTCTGGATGAATCAGGTTCCAATAAGCTATGTTAACTTGTAAAAGCTGGAATAAGCCAAAAGGGACCACAGAATAAGCTATAAGCTAATCAAATAAGCACTTGGTTCTTGGATTTCAACTGAAAATGGGACAGAGTTGTGAGGCCAATTCAGGTGGGGCCCAGGGGGTATGTGGTCAAACCATGGGTCAATATATGGAGCCTGGTAGGAGGGGGAATGAAAGGTGCAAGGTTCATGGCCTGGGGCCCACTGGATTGATCAGAAAACCACCACCAAATGGTGGTGGTGGTGGTGGTGGTGCTGCTGAGACAGAGCAGACCTCAGCCCTGCAAGTCACTTTGTGGCTTTGTGGGGCCCACAAGAAAAATAGCAAAAATGTAACAAAGCTAGGAAACCAAAGATGAGCTATCAGATTACAATTAGGAACAGATTTCAACCTCTAATTCAACTCACAAAAATCAAAACAATTTCTCAAACTTTTAGAAAAATCTGAAGTGTGCACATTGACTTTTTGATAAAACTTGGAAAGTTGACTAATTTGAGTTTGTGACTGAATCTAATGAATGATTATGTTGTTTTAAGGTAAAATAGAGCTAAATTACTTTAAACCTACAACTTTTACATTGATTTTTTGGTTTGTGGATCTCAAATCCCCTCACAGTTAACTGTGAGGGGGGGGGGGTTCCCTTTGATTTTGACTTTAATCCAAATACACCCTGGCTTTTAAGATTTGAAATTACCCTTCTAACCTATAATAACATGTTAAAACAACAAATTCAACAAAACAACAACAATAACACAGTTCAAAGTCCTGATCCAAACACTACCTTAAAATCTAAATTAGACTACAAATATGAGATTTAAACAATAACACTAAGATTTTATGCTCAAAACAGATTTACCACACTACATAGAGAGTACTAGATCACTGATTAGCTACAAACAACCACAATGAAAATGATATGCAAATTTGGAATTTGTGCTTACAACTGATTCACTGATGAGAACATGTTCCACAGGCTCAAAAACCTTTCCTATAGCTTAACAGTAAGCTATAATACCCAGAGCAAATCACATCATCCCTGCTCCATGCCTCACTCTTTCTAAGAACTGATTTTCTGTTTTTTTTTTATTTATTTATTTGTATTTTAGAGAATTATTTTTGGTGACTGAGTGAAAATGGAGTGTAAAGCTTCTTGGATATAAAAGAACTTGCAACTAAACTGAAAATGAACTTGAACAACAAGGAGTAACAGCTAAAAGGCTTTGAACAAGAATTTTACTAAAATCTTTAAAACTTCATTAAAACTGCAAATGATACAAATCTTACACTTTGAAGATTGAAAAGTTACATTAACTTAAAAATAACAGAATACAAGCTATAATTATAATTAAAAAGACAAGATTACATTAAATTGACATTAGCTAAACCTAACTATACTACTGCTACACTACACTACTTGTCTTTCTCTTCTTTTTCTTTTCTTTTTATAGTCCTGGAGTGTCTCAGAGTCTTTCCCACTTCATTTGTAACCGTAGGATGGCTTAGTTTTGATCAAGGCCATTTAAAGATTTTTGGCGGGAAAACGGGAAATAGCAGTTGGGTGGGTTAGGTGTGGTAATAAATGAGGAGGGGGAAAAGTGAGGGTGTAGGTGAAGGCTTTAATGAGGGTTGGTGAAGGTTTAGTGGAGATAGGAGAGGAGGGGGGAGACCAGGTTGCAGAAATCATGGAGGTGGGGGACGGTGAACAGTGGACGAGGGTGTGGGTTTGACTTGTCAACGTACGGGGTGAGTTATTATAAAAGGGATGGGCCGGGTATTTTTGTTTGGGCTTGGGGTTTGGTTTACTGGATCAGACCATGAAAAGGGCCAAAGGGTGGTTTGGTTAGTTTAAAACATAAGGGTCCAATATGGTTAGTTTAAATTTCACAAGGACCAATTATGTAAATTCTGAAAACACAAGGGACTGAAAATGTAATATTCCAAGGTTATTAAAAGGACTTAATTTGACAACATTAGAATAGTACAAGGATGAAATTTAATATTTTCCAAAATAAAATACCCGGGGACTAATTTTGCAAATTTCCAAACTCCGGGGACTAAACTTGTAATTTTCTCAAAATTTTCATCCAGGGAATAAAAGTGATTTTTGTAACTTCCCAAGGACCCAAAATGATTTTCCTTTCAAAAATATCCCACCAGGGACCAAATCTGCGAATTTCTGAAACTCCAGGGACTAAACTGTAAATTTCCAAAACTTTCTAATTTTTCACCAAAGGACAAAATATGACAACTTATGATTGTAAAAGGACCTTTGGTGATAATTTTCCATATTTTGAATATCTAGGGACTAGATTTGTAATTTTATGAAAGTTGAGGGACTGAAACTGCCAATTTTGCAAACTTTGTGCGTTTTTCATTTGTTTTTGCTCGTTTTGCATCTAAAACATATAAAACACAATTTTGAAATATTTTCAGTATTTTGATGCATTACTGAGTGTTTTTGTATGTTTTGCAGTTCAGATTAGACAAAAAATGATGAGTGTTTGAGCACTCATCAAGGTGCTTAGGGATAGCCTCACTGTTGAGATACCTTTACTTGATGGTACTGGTTCGACTATTGAGAACATTCAGGTCGAATACGAGTGGACACCTCCACGATGTGATAAATGTAAGATTTTTGGTCATACTTTGGTTGATTATCCTAAATCTGTTCCACCTACTATTCAACCTAAATCACATGCTAACGATGGTTTCCAAATGGTTAATACTAATAAGAATAAGGGTAAACAAAGTGGTTCTACTAATACGGGTCAAGGAGGGTTTACTAAACCTGTTGTGGGTAAGAAGTTCATTTATCAACCCAAAAAGACTGCCCCTGAACCTAAGAAAGTGGATGTTAACAAGAAAAAGGCTGCTGATGTGCCTAGTACAAGTGGAATGAATATTTTTACATCTAATCAGTTTGATGCCCTTAATATGGCTGATACTGATGTGTTTGGTATCCATACTCAAGAAGTGACTTTGGATATGGCGTTTGGAAGTACAGTGGAAGCTAAAGAGGCTGGGTCTTTAAAGACTGCTACTACATCACAAGAACCCCTTGTGCGTGAGCTGAAAGAGAAGGAACAAGTTGGGAAGTCTAAGCCTAGTGCCTTTTCTTCTCCGTCTACTTCTTCTACTAAGAGGGGTAACCCATTTTCTAAGGTGGGTGAGATCGTTGTGTCTGATAGTGATGATGAGGAGGTTGTGAACACGTTTGATGAGTCCGGTAATCTATTTGGTGGTGGTCACGAGCGTGAATAATACTATGATGGTTATGATTATGATGACTATGAGCAGCAGGTTTATGATCTTTCAGGGAATTTGGATGCTTTTAATGCCATGTATGGCACTAAGCTTCAAAGTCGTAGGAAGTAATTATTTGTCATTGTCTTTTGTTTCATTTGAGTAGTGGGTTGTTTTCTTTTTAGAAAATAGGTAGTATCTTGTTATATAAGCTTTTTACCTATGTAACGGGCTAAGATATGGGATTCACCTATATCCTTTGTACTTAAACGCTTTTTTGGAGTAATATATTTACCGGGTCTTTTGACCTTTTACCCAAAAAAAAACTAATAATAGGGTGTTTGTAATACATTAGGGAGTATTTGATGAATAGGATAGTGAATGTGCAATAGGTCGTAGACATGTCTGATGGTCCCTTAACCCCAACTCCAACAACCATTTTTAAGGTTATTAAATAAGAAGCTAATGACTATTCGCTTATTTGGAATGGTTCGACAGTTAATAGTGTAAAGGATCATGGAATGACCAATGTGTTAAGTGAAGAAGCGAGCCATTTTGACCTAAAGTGCTTTGATCTCAAAGAAACGAGCCATTTTACTAGAGTGAGAAAAACCATTGTCACGCAACCGTGAAGCGCTGGATTTTCTGTATAACTGCTAGTTTTTAAATTTTTAGCTAATGAAATTTATAGCCGGCCCTAACCTTCTAAATTAGGTTAAATAATTACAAAACTAACCCTTTAATATATATTATAAATACTACACTTACTACCAATTAATAAGTACATTCCTCTCTCCCCATATTTCAAAGTTCACTTAAGCGCTCGCTTTTGTCACTTCTCACCTCTCGCCTAAATGAAAGGCATGTCGCTTTGAGGTCACTTTCGCCTTTAACTACGTTTTGTAGGTGATGGGAGCTAACTGGTATTCCATGTAAACATGTTGTTGCAACAATTTATAACATGGCAAGTGATGGTAGGGAGGTAGGTATACTTGAGATTGGGTTCATCAAGCATATTGGCTAAAAACATAAAAGGAGACATGCAACTATAAGATTGAATTTGTTAGTAGTTGTGCATATTGGCCCAAATGCAACATCCGTAGTCTGTTATTACCCGCACACCAACATGTTCCTGTTGGCAGACCATGGAAGAAGAGGAGAGTGAACAAACATGAGAAGACTGAGAATGCATGGAAGGCAATTGTTAAGGATGCAAAGCTTTCAAGAAAGGGAAAGACTGTCAATTGTAGTAAATATGGTGTAGATGGTCACAACAAACTAACATGTGCAGGTCTAAGACATAAGAAGGCAATAAAAAGGAGAGACATGAAGGTGTTGTAGATGTTGAACCAATTGAAGTTGCTGCAGGACCAAGTCAACCAAGGAAGTCACAATCAACCCAAGAGGTTGGTTGTCGAAAGAGAAAGAGTACCAGAGGGGCTGCCAAGGCAAGAAATAAGGGTGTTGCAGTTCATGAACCAAGTCAAGTTTCTACAGGACCAATTCAGCAAATAGAGTCACAGCCAACCCAAGAGGTTGGTAGTCAAAAGGGAAAGAGTACCATAAGGGATGTCAAAGAAGCTACAATTTGAATGGTTTTATGAATGGATAATGCCAAAAAATGCCCAAGTTGCCCAATTGATTTGATTTTTTTCCCTTCACTCAGAAAGTTTCGAAACTACCCACTTGGCAATCAGGTAACTCTAGTGTTTCAAACCGTAGGACGCCAAGTGTCCCAAGTTGCCCAAAAAAATACACAAGTTGCCTACAAAATTTAAAAGTTGCCCAAAATTTTGGACACTTGGCGTCCCCTCGTTGGCTAAAAAAAGTTGCCCGATTGCCCAATAGGTAGTTTTGGAACTTTCTGAGCGAAGGGCAAAAAAGCACATCAATTGGGCAACTTGGGCATTTTGGCATTATCCCTTTTATGAATTACTGAGACAAACAATTATTTTAGGTTATGGTTTATGAGTTCCTTTTAAGACATTTAATAAGTTTGGATGCATTGTAAGGTTATTTTATGTCATGGTTTGTGAGTTGCTTTTAGGACAGAATTTGGGCATGTTTATGCCTTCTAATTCTATGCATACTTGAAACTTTATTATGTTGACTTGCAATTGTCAAACAACTTATTTTTGAATATCAATTATATTGGTTATAGAATCATAGCCACTATACATTTTTTTGCGAAAGGAGAATTTATATATATCATAAAAGTGTTACAAGCTGATATGACTATGATTGGTCCCAAAGCAGTCAGATATTATTGACCAAGGTCAACAAGTCAAAGACAGCCTTGTTCTAATACTCCGGTGATAGTATAGTGTTTTCCCGGGTCGTTAAAGTCCCAGCGAGATTGAAATGGTGTCGTTTGAAATCGTTTATGAGTGAGTGGCACCGAGGACAGTAGCCCAGATGATGTGGAATTGATTTTGCTACTGTTATTTTGGTATTGGTACACAGATATAATATTCACAAAAATCAGATACTCAGATATATGCACAAATTCACAATCAGGATTCACGTAACAGGAAAAGTGGGATTTGGTATTTAACAAACTACAGGGGGTGCTTTTTAAACTTTTTAAAACTTAAAATTAAAAAGAAATTTGAAAATGAAAATGAAATTATAAAAATGATTAAAATATTATTTAATTAATAAAACTATCTAAAATCTAAATTAAAACATAATTTAAATTAACTAAAAATGACAAATGATATAAATTAACCTAAAAATTAGCAAAAATAATTTCTAAACTTAAATTAGAACTTGAAGAAAGTATAAAAAATAAAGATAAATATTTTTGTCTTTTTATAGATTTTTTATTAATTAAAAACTATTTAACTTAATTAAACTAATTAAACTAATTTTAATTAATATTAATACTAAATTAACTTAGAAAATTATGAGAAAATTTATAAAATTAATTAACCATCACAGGAATCCTACAAAATTATAAAAACTTCTAAAAATTATGTTTAAGGCTAATCCACTAATTAATTACCTTTTAATTAACTTAAATCTAATTTAAATGATTAAAATAAGAAAAATGGAAAATGAACAGTAGAAACTAAAAATTTATTTTCTAAAAGTCTATTATACTATATTAGAGCTAGGAAAAATATAAAAACTAAGTTTTGCTTTATAAAAACTAAATATGCTATTTAATACTTAATATTAATTAATAATTAAGAAAACTAGTATTAAATTTAATAAATACTAAGTGACAGAATAAAAATCTGAAAAATTTACTAAAAACATTTTAATATATAAGGTAATTAATAAAAATATAAAAATACTAAGTTCTTAATAAAAATCTAAAAATGAAAAATAAAATTTAAATTAAATTAAATAGAAACTATCACTTAATATTAATTTGGTTTTTCTTGGATTTTTTTTACAAACTTACTTTACTACTGAAAATGAAAAACTTTTGTGAAGACACTTTAGAAAATAGCTTATTTATAAGCTATAAGCACCCCCTTTGGCTTATCAGTTGACTTATGTTGACTGGATGGGCAAATAAGCACAATTGACTTTGGGTGTGGTCCACAATGATGGAAATGGGTACAAATAAGCTATACTGACTAAAATAAGCTAGAAACAACAATTGGTGATCACAAATAAGCAGTATGGAACCAAATAAGCACTTTTGCAAACTAAAAATGAACACAGATTGGGACAAACTTGAGGCCTTATTCCAGGTGGGGTCCACTTGATCCTAGGTCAAAGTTTTGGTCAATTGTTGTTCCCTGGTAGGAGGGGGGTTGGGAGAACCAAATTTGAAACACTAGGACCTACTAAGGTGGTCACAAACCACCACCAAATGTGGTGTGGTGGACTGGTTTCTGCTGGTGCAGGGCAACCACTCAGCCCTGCTGCCCTCTTTGGAAGGTTGTGGGGCCCACAAAGAAAATCATAAAAATCTAAGGACTGTGGGAACTTAAAGAAAAGGTGGGGGGCTACTAAACCTAAAAAGCTCAAGGCTTGAAACCTAATCCTAAATTCTAAACAAATCACCCAATTTTTGGTTTTTTCTGCAAAATAGCACTTTGACTTTCAAATGAAAACTTGACAGGTTGACTTAAATGGATTTTGGATGATTCTAAGCTACTGATATGGATGAATTATCCTAAACTAAGACTAATTTAAGTGAAATTAGCAAGTTCTAAGTAAATGGTGGGGTTATGAGATCACCAAGCTTAAACAGTTAATTGTTGGAGGCAAATGAGGGTGATCTTTGACTTTTGCAACTACAACCACCTAAATCTTGACTAACTAGGGCTAATTTGATGCTAGGAAATCTGTTGGAACAGGTTTGGGACAATAAGCTTCCCACCCACACAGCAAATTAGACTAAACCAAACACCCCTTTACTAGACAGTTAGGTGATTTAATGAACCAAATCAAACAACTAACCTATGAATCTGAAGTCTAAACATACACTTATCAAATTTAAACTTGCATAAGCAGAATTTAACACCTAATATCACCTATAAATGAAAATCACAAGATAATAATAAGAAACTGAGAATGAGCTTACAAATTGATTTTCAAGCTGAAGTTATGAACCAGGTACTAAACACACATCCTATTGTCTCCTATGAGACTTCTAAACCTTATTCCATTCAATTTCAACCCTGCATCACTTGTTCAATCTTCATTTTTATTGATTCTGAATTTTGTTTGGTTTTTGAACAACTTACTTGAATCTTTGAGTAACTTATGTGAGACTGAGATTTACACTTTCAAAGCTTATAAAAGCTCAAAGGTAGGCTGTGCTAACTTCAAATGATCAGTAAACAAGAGCTATCAATGATTTAAAAGCTAAAGTGAGATTTTCAATAAAAATTGGTAAAAACTGACTTTCCTAACAAGACTTTAATTTAACACCAAAGGAACTTAATTTCACAATAAAAACATGGATTACAACTGTTTGAACTTAAAATTACAATTGAAAAGAGAGATTAAAACTACCTACGATTACATTATATTAAACCTACACTAATACTCCTTCATTCCTGCTTCTTCTTCTCTTTATAGCATCCCATTGTCTCTTGTGGGTCCCACTAGTCAAATCCCAGCAATAAAATATCAATTTGGTGGCTTCTTGTCTTCACACTTGATTTGGCGGGAAAAGATTTTTACTTGCAATTTGTTCTGTGGAAGCAGACCCTAGGGGGGGGGGGTGGTATGATTGGTGTTGGGGAAGTGTGATTGAAGGGATAAGGGTGGTGGTGGCACAGTTGCAAGTGGTGGGGAGATACCAGGGGTGGAGGTGGTATTGGTGAGTGGTTTCTGGTTTTGGAGGTAAAGGGGAAGGTCAAACCAGGGTTTGACCTGGCTTTTTATTTAAAACGGTTTTAAGGGTATTTGGGCTTAAGGGTTGGGCTTGGGATATTTTCAGTAGGCTGGTGGATTGTGTATGGGATTGGACTTGGGTATTTATTTGGATTGGACTTAGAATTAAATACTTATGATCCGGTTTTGGTTTTTGTTTTATTACAAGGACCTTTCTTGCACAATTCTGATTTTTGAAGGGTTAATGTTGGAAATCCTCCAAAGTACTTTCAAGGGTAAGTTTTTGCCAATAATGAAAAGTATGAGGACTCCACATGAAATTTTCCAAATTTATCCTTCCAGGGACTATTTCTGCCAAACCTTGTAATTCCAGGGACCAATCATGTAATTCTTCCAAAATTCCATCCAAGGACCACATTGACTTTCTTTCAAAAGTATTTCACCAGGGACTGGTTTTGTCAAGTTCTGAAAGTTCAGGGACCTTTTATGCCCATTTTGGATTTTAAGGGGTAAAAATTGCCAGTTTGTGTAAACTTCCATCCAGGGATTATTATTGGACATTTTTGAATTCCCATGGACTAAAGTTGACTTTTTATTAATTTTAAACCTTCAGGGACTAGTTTTGCCAATTTATGAAACTTGAGGGACTGAAACTGCCAATTATGCAAACTTTATGCGTTTTTCATCTGTTTTTGATTATTTTGCATTTGAAACATATAAAACACATTCCTGGGATATTTTCACTATTTTGATGCAATATTGAGTGTTTTTTGGATGTTTTGGCAGTTCAGATTGGTATAAAATGATGAGTATTTACACACTCATCAATCCCCCACATTAAAACATTGCTAGTCCCTAGCAATCTTTTGAGAAAAACTTGATGGATTTGAAAATCTCTTTACCAAAAGCCATCACTTCTGGAGTAGCCAGGTGTAAGAACTGTGGCACACCTGATAACCGTGTGATTTTTAGCAAACCACCAGCTGTAAACGGATTTGATCATTCTTTACCAAAAGCCGTTTGCTTCTGGACTAGCCAACATCTTGATGGACTAAGTCAACATCTTGGTGAGCTGATTACCAATTATGGATTTTCCACGGCCTTTACCACAAGCCATAATCTTGCGGGTTAGCCAACTCATTTGCTTTTGGGGAGTTGAGGAACCATACAATTTTGGGCAAATTGCAAGCCGTCAACGGATTTGAGATGTCTTTACCAAGAGCCGTTTGCTCCTGGACTAGCCAATCCATTTGTCATTAAGACTTTGGCGGCCTGATTACCACAAAAAATTTTGAACTTTAGTGAAAAATTTTTGAAAATTTTGGTCAAAATTGGGGGTATTAGATAGTAAAATGTGATAAAATTTGCTAGAATAGCGAAATACCCCCCACACTTAGCATGAATATTGTCTTCAATATTCAAAGTCCCGGCTATTATGCCGACTCTTGGAACGTAAAAGGGTAATATTACAAGCTAAACGTGGAAACACAATTTTTTCACTTTGGTAATCATAGCATGGGGGACTCCCCCACACTTAGGGTGAAAACCCTATAAGCATGCTACTGTTTTTGTTTACCGAGTCGCTAACTTGACTCGACCCCGAATTCAATAGTCGTTGGGGAAGCATGATGTGGAAGAAATAATCTCCATCGGACATTCATTCAAGATGTTTGGATAAACATTTGAAGCACGTGAAAGTTCCACACCGATGAGATATAATCCCGGCTTAAAATAATGGTACATGAAAATGCCGGGATCAAAGATAGTGTCTTCATTCCCGAAGGAGTGAAGAACAGGAGAAGTCACCCTGTAGGTGAAGAAAAGGAAGAAAACCATGATGAAAATCATTATAGGATTTTCTTCCTCGAGAGCAGGCTTCGTAGCCTGAGTTTGGATTTCAAAGGGTAAGCTCGTAAACATCCCGGGAGGGTGGGTGGGAATTTGCAAATTCTCATGATTGAGTGTATCTCCCCCCGGGCTATCAAACTCCGGAGGAGTTATGATATGATGAGTGAGTTCACTGGAGAACTCCTCATGAAGAGAATTATTCACAAGATGTGAATCTGTGAACTCGTGTTCTGGAATAGACCCATCACAATCCTCATTCTGAATATCAAAGAGTGGATTATCAGAAATCAAAGTGAATTCAGATTCGAATTCAAATAGAGGATTGGTGAGAGTAGTAATGAATGCTTCGGGAACAAAGTGATCAATATTCTCTATTGGATTTTCGGGATCAGAAGTGAGTGACAGATCATGATTTAAGAGATTTTCAATTTCGGCTTCGGAGTTAAGGAGACCATCATCACTTCCTGTTGGAAGTGAATTGATTTTGGTGATCTCCTCAAGAAGATGATCAACATCAATATGTGGAAGTGATGCCTCAACATACTCGATGTCTCCATAAGATGCACAATCTTCGCTACAATCGGAGAAAATCTCAAATTGAGCTTTTGGACACTCAAGAGGGGAAGGTAAATCACACATATGATCAAAAGTTCCCTGTGACTCTCCTGGGATTGGGACAAGGTTCTCAACACTAGACTTTATGAATTCGTCCGATTCCTTATTAGGAACAGTGCTAAGATGCTCTGTAACAATTCGCATTTTTCAGGATAATTACTATTCCCGGAAAATTTCACTATTCACTTTTACTATTCATTTTTCCCGAAAATTTTCCCGAAATTTGATTTTTATTTCTTGGGCTCAAGTGATAAATCATTTCATTGGCAAATTAAAAGTTTGACATTCCTAAGCTCATTTTCGTGAAAGTTATTAAGGAATTACACGGAATTACACGTTTTAGGGTAAAACGTCATTCAGAAATTCTACGCACAACGAAATTCGGTCGCGTTAATTTTCCCCGTATCAGAAAAATGTTTGACACACTCATGATTTATTTGAGAATAAATCATGACTGAGAAAAACATGACCAAAATAAACCTCGGCCGTGAAAAACTGGAATTTTCAGTTTTAAGCGTTTTTACTCAGCCGTAACCTTAGCCTATACCTGCACCGCGTTTCTAATACGATTTGAGTTTTCAACTTATTAGAAAAAGTCAACATATTTTTCCCTCCTCCTTTGACCAAAAATCATTCCTTGATTTTATAAGTCATTCCTTGATTTTTAGGCTTACGGTTTGATGTCTAAAAGACATTTAATACCAACCGACACTAGACTGAGCCCAGTCTAGACATTATAAGTCATTTTAAATCATTTATAACCTATTAGAAAAGTAATATTTTACTTTTCTCAATTTTACGCAATATTCGTACATTTTACGTATTACGCGTTTTAGACCCGTATTTCCAGTTTTTAGCAGGGTTTTACACCCAAATGGAACCTACCACTCATTTTATATTTTATTATGGAGTATAATGACATGTTTAACCATTCTTCAAAGTTTCGTATTTTTACGATACCCGGTTTTACGTTTTGTGACGTAACAACTTACGGTTTGCATTTTACGGGGTCGAAACTAGTTACATAAGCTTGGATAATATCATCAAAAGTCAATACTTGCTCTCCAAGCTCATGAACCGACTTAGGGGGGGGGGGGATTTCAGCCCATAGGTGGCTTAATCTCATGCTAGGAAGCTTAGATTACATGCATGTGTCCAACTTGGTCTCCAAGTGTTGACAAGTCAACATTGTAACCTCCTCATTAGCATATAAATACCCCTCCTCCCCCTCCTTGGCCATTTGAACGACCCACACACACAACACACTTCATTTTACTAGTTTACTTCAAGTTTTATCCAAGAGATTAAGAGCATAACAACACATAAACACTAGTTTGGTTTTGATTCATCAAAACTACTTCCAATCTTTAGAACTTTGGTGATTTCTCTTGAGTTTGAATCCACTCAAGTCACCTCAACTTTCATCATCCATCTTTCAAGATTACAAGAGTAGAAAGATTGCATGAAGTGAAGTGGGTTGAAGCAAGTCTATCAAAGTCCTATCCTTACATGTTAACTTTCCTTTCTTTGTTGAAAGCCAAAAGTTGTAAGCCAAACCCTAACATAATTCTTATTAAATAATCATATTCATGTTATTTACCTATTATTCTTGCTATATTATGTCTTGTAGTAATGTCCATGATGTATAAAAGTGAGTAAAACAAGTTATTGTACATGATTGATAAGACAAGTTACTATAACAAGCAAACTAGTGACTTTCTTGGTAAGACCTGATCAAAATGGTAAAAATATGATATTTGATCATTACATATTACAGTAGAGGACTTAACAAGGAAACCGTAGCAACTTGAACCACCCAAAACGAGTATACGAGTCAAAAGTTACGCCCATTTGAAGTTACCAAAGATTTCCGGCAAAACTGCCTAAACCATACTGTTTTGCATTCTGACTTTTTGAAAGTCACCCTTCTGGTCCGATTCATCAAAAAGTTAAAACACGAAAGTTGTCCGGAACGCTGTTTTCGTTCAAGAACAAAGAAGCTCGAGCCCTGAAAACGCTTTCCGAGTGATAAAATTCTTCAAATTCTAAACAGCCCATTTTTAGGCCAAAGTCACTATATTATGGTTATACTTTAAAAGGAACAAGAGGTCTTATGACCTATAATCAAGACCACAACCATGGCTAGAGCTAAGGTTGTGTCTCATGACCATGGAACAAGGACCAAAGGTCATAGCTAGGCCATGACGAGATGACCATGTAAGTTTACTTAGGCGTAAACATGAAACAAGGAATTAGGCAATAACTTGAACAAGCAATTTGGATCTACTTCACTTAAAAAGGAACCATGAGATATTACAAAGAGAAAATGGTCATACAAAACTTATGAAACTACCCCTAATAACAATCTTCATGTACTAATAAACTTTCCTAAGTTTATTCAAATATCGGACATGTAACTTTTCGGATCAAAACATATATATATATATACTTTATCAACTACTACAATAGTAGGGAGCCTCATGTGAGGAGTTCATTATGTAAGCTGTCGAGTTGAGTTGTAGATTTACGAATTAAAGTGTCCTGGCTCCTCGAACGTTTACTAACATGACTTCTGAATTATGTCGGCCCGAACGGTAGTAAACGATATACAAAACATACATGTTTCATGAATCTTTTCATTCAAAGACTTACATTATACATCATACCACATCATGGACTAAATGCAAGATATATATATATATATATATAGGCACTTATTCATATTCTTCACTCCGATCCTAAGTCGCAACATTCTATTATAGGTTGCTCGTAGAAACCTACACGATCCAACCATTACCTTCATTACTTGCTATCTTACTTAAGGTGAGTTCATAGCCCCACTTTACATTACTTCAATGTTTTACAAACCCTTGGGGGGAATACATGCTATTATTTTTCTACTCGAACACAATGCTTTCTACTGTATGCTATTCGACTATGTTTTATTATCACTAAGTAACATCCTTGCCAAACCAAGATCCCTTATTATGAACCATTTAATCACTTGTGAGGGTTACTTGCGAGTGAGCGCGAATATTGTGAATAGGCCTATTGGGATTGACGAATCCCATTTGTTTTGACTAAGTTCAAACAAATGCATTAATATTTGAGACATTAGGTATGACGGCAAAGTACCTACCGGGATAAATCTGCCGATCGATATTGGTACACGTTAACGTTTTGGTGTCATAAGCTTAGTGAATTAATAACCTTTCCGGGCATATAACAACGTAGCCCATCTTTGTTTTCTAACTATGAGTGTGAGTCTATAGCTCTCACTACGATTATTGTGTTCAAACGATTTAACTACAAACACTACGATTATTGTGTTCAAACGATTTAACTACAAACACTACGATTATTGTGTTCAACGATTTAACTACCAACACATTGTGTTCAAACATTAAACAAACTCTATGAATATCACTCAATCTTTGTGTTGACCTCTCAAGCATGTATTTCAGGTTCATGACGATCAAGGATGGCACGGAAGGGCACGGATACTCAAGAGGGCTATAAATTTTATTATCATTCAAAAACACATTTATTATACATTGTAAACATGGAACCATTTGGGACCTCATTTTGTAAATCTCTGATATTTATACAATTTGAATGATAAATCTTTTAAAACGACTCAATTGGAGTTCGTTTTCTATTATTGTGACTATTGTGCCGTCGAGTAACACCCAGTTTGAATTCCGCTGCAACCATGAATTGGGGGTGTTACAGATTGGTACCAGAGCCATGGTTATAGAGAAACGGGTCTAATTGAGACCTAAACTATAACTACACATACAAGCAAAAACATTTTATAGCCTTCCGCTCTCCGTGTCTTCCATCCTCCAGACGATTATGGACTTAGTAAGCATGTTATGATACACAAACATATTAGTATATTCATATATACCCATTTTGAGCATTTCCTCGTAGACATTTTTGTGCTACACAAACATAATTGCATATTTATATATGT
Source organism: Artemisia argyi (assembly GCA_030686995.1). NCBI lineage: Eukaryota > Viridiplantae > Streptophyta > Magnoliopsida > Asterales > Asteraceae > Artemisia > Artemisia argyi. The sequence goes on along the minus strand of CM060688.1, from coordinate 120,709,856 downwards.
ACCCTTAAACATAATTGAGCGTTTCCCCGTAAGCATTTTATACTACATGAACATATTAGTATATTGATATATAAACTCGGTTTATTTTCAATCATTTATCTAAACAATGGACTAAACATACCTGCGTATTCCTATTCTAGGGCATTTCGACACAACCACATTCTCCCAATCATGTTCCTACTCCAACATTTTATGTCCAAGACATTGTAACTGATTGCAATGGTCTTTCCTATTTTCCAAGACATTGTATTATACAATGGTCTTAATCATTTCTCAAATGTTTTGAGTCACAAAATGGTCAAACCTACTTCCCAGACATTGTGAATTGCACAATGGTATAACCTACTTCCGAGACATTGTGATTTGCGTAATGGTCTCTGGAATTATTCCATCACATCATCAATATCATTTCATATGACATCAAAAACCCGTCACAACCTATCGATTTCCAAATAGAAATATGAGATTTTTAAAGGATAAACAAATCCATCACCTACAAAAGCTGAAGTTCAGCTTTACATTTATCAAAGTTTTCTTCTGAAACCTTCATTGTTAAAAGTTCGTGATCCTGGCCATGTATGTTCTATTTTAGAACTACTTAAAACTTCCTTTCCATATGTACCTACCCTTACTATCTTCTATGCAATGGAATATGAAAACATACGTTACAAGTCTTGTATGGGCGGGACTTGCAACTTAAGGGTTGACATCGCCTTTGTTTAGTGAACAGTTTCCCAAAACCAACGGACATATCACAAGTATACCTAATTTAGGTATTTGAAAATTTTATCGAACCTTGGCTAAATATAGACTAGTCACCTATATTTAACCTAGGGACAGTGGAATATAGTCTGACTAACTATATTCGACTTAAAATTTTCAAATACTGAGAATAGTTGTACTAGGGTTATGTTTAGATTGATTTCCTACATGAACACGATAAACCACCAGAAAACATTAAAACAATCTAGAGACACGATAGTGCCTTACCACTCAGCGAAATCTTAACACCTTATTTGTACTACCTAATTTCATTCTTGAAAGTTTTCATTTATGAGATAATCCGAACTACTATCTTGGGATAGTTATCAATTCTTCTCTTCATCCTGTAGAAGTACTATTCTGTTTAGGTCCTAAGGATACCATTCCGTCATAAACCTTTAAAATATCTTAAAATTTTAAAGCAAACTTGACATCTCTACCAGTATTAATGTTAAGCATACACTACACACTTCTATTCATCAACATATCATATCATTATCTTTACAATCGTTACAAACACAAGCTCATTAAAAGATCTTGATGCACTTTTAAAGCTCAAATCATCCATAGTTACATCACAAGCACGCTCATCAGCTTTACAAGATTGAATATTCATCTTGTACTTTTGGAACACCAGTATCATCTCGTAATACACTACCTTGTAACTCACCGGCTAAGTATGAATGTTGGGTTGGGAATTCTTAAGTAGGATGATTTGTAATTATTTGAATGGATTGGGATGCCTTTTCATTTAAATAAAGAAATTGTAAATCACCGAACCATAAGTTTATACTTCCGTATTTACATTGTTTGGGATGCCTCTCTATGTAAATAAAGAATTATAAACAAGTGGGCTTATTTGTATCCAAAATAACATAAGTATGAAGTCAACCTACATTACATTACTCGGGTATGGCTTGATACCTACATTACATTGCTCGGGTATGGCATGATACCTACATTACATTGCTCGGGTATGGCATGATACCTACATTACATTGCTCGGGTATGGCTTGATACCTACATTACATTGCTCGGGTATGGCATGATACCTACATTACATTGCTCGGGTATGGCATGATACCTACATTATATTCGCCACAAGAAATCCTATCTTTTCACCGACATCGCTTCAAACCATGACATAAACTGAACTTCGGGACGAAGTTCCCCGTAAGGGGTAGAGACTGTAACAATTCGCATTTTTCAGGATAATTACTATTCCCGGAAAATTTCACTATTCACTTTTACTATTCATTTTTCCCGAAAATTTTCCCGAAATTTGATTTTTATTTCTTGGGCTCAAGTGATAAATCATTTCATTGGCAAATTAAAAGTTTGACATTCATAAGCTCATTTTCGTGAAAGTTATTAAGGAATTACACGGAATTACACGTTTTAGGGTAAAACGTCATTCAGAAATTCTACGCATAACGAAATTCGGTCGCGTTAATTTTCCCCGTATCAGAAAAATGTTTGACACACTCATGATTTATTTGAGAATAAATCATGACTGAGAAAAACATGACCAAAATAAACCTCGGCCGTGAAAAACTGGAATTTTCAGTTTTAAGCGTTTTTACTCAGCCGTAACCTTAGCCTATACCTGCACCGCGTTTCTAATACGATTTGAGTTTTCAACTTATTAGAAAAAGTCAACATATTTTTCCCTCCTCCTT